>JAOSLQ010062211.1:0-11836 GCA_025629905.1 Lorius lory
GCTCTTGCAGGGGGGTTGGACTAGATGATCTTTTGAGGTCCCTTCCAACCCTTGGGATTCTGTGATTCTGTGACCTTAAAAAGAAGAGATGACACTAGCTTCACCTACAATTAGTCAGTGGAAGGTTTTAATTATGAACTCACTTGTCATAATTTGTCGTTAACAGAATGCTACAGTGGAATTGTCACCCCACTATTTGTGGTAAACTACATGATTGTCTTTCTTTGAAACTATCACCTCCCTCTACACATGCATAAAAACCCAGGATAGCTCAGAAATTCAAGATCAAACATCTGTGGAACAGTTTTTATGCTGCATTCTCTTAACTTGTGCTTTGTTCTATCATTAACTACACCACATGAACTCAATGTTATGTAACCTCATAAAAATGCAAGAAATAACACATATCATCCATGTATAAGTGGTGGTAAGCATCAGTTAAATCTCTGTTTAATTGATGTTCAAATCATTATGCTAGCTGTTAAGAATCTGGTCTGTATTACATCATTTGCTTAGTGACAATAAATTAGGTTGGCTACAAGGTGACATTTTTGAAGGTTTATTAGATCATTCTTCAGGTATGCATTTCAGTTTGGTCTTAAATAACTCATATTAATGTTCATCAGGCTAGTGAAACAAATAGGCTTTCCTCATTGGCCAACTTCCGGTTTTATATTCCCTTCTTCCTTTGAATGTTCTGAAATATGTCTTAGATTGAGAGAAAGATTTTTATGATAGGATGCCAAGAGTAACTATGAAAGAAGGCAATAGACTGTTTTCTATATGGCTACCGAAGAGAAAGGGCAAGGGTGTTGTTATTTCCACAAAAATGTTTGCCAAGGAGCAATGAGGTTAGGATTAAAAATTGACCTAGCTAGTGTTGTTGGAAATCATTTTAACTGCAATGAAATATTTCAAGTTTCATTTACTTTTACTGACAGATATGATGCATAATTTTGGGTATCATGTCAGCTGAATATGACTACATTCCAAGAAGCTGATGAAGGTGCAGGGAGTGACACATTCACAGCAGCAAAGACTATAATGTGGCCAGTGGGTTTAATTTGTGTAATAGATGGTATTTACAAGGATGAACTGGCACCTGGACTAAATATCTCCGACAAAATAATTTAAGAGAAAGGATAAGTTTGAGAGCTTTGAGAAGTATCTAGAAAAAATAAAATAAAGCACACAGCCATGTCTCTATGTTACATTAATGAGCTCCTTCATTTGTTGGTGAAATTGCACATGGGGACATGTCTGTGTAAAATGGCTATTATCTTTTTAATTGTCATCAAAGATAGGAAAAAAATCCACAAACTATGTGAGGAATGCAATTAAGGAGGAAAGACTGTTTTGACTATTATTTTTTACTTTGTTAAGAAATATATTAATGACTTTGAGTCACCAAGAATATCATCCTCTTGTTTTTAAAGGCTAGAAGAAACCACTTCCTATAACTGATTTATTTTTTATGGTCTTTGTACTTCAAAAAGAGTTAAAAAATATGATACACAAATGAATTGAATAAATGCACTTACAGCAATCTGTCTGTAGAGAGGCTAGAAAGGAATCACAGTAGGCAGACCAGTAGCATCCTTATGTCTAGTGGCAGTAGCACAAGTCTTTTCAGTGTCTGAAGTTGCTAGCTATGGCTGAATCAGAACTGGTGACAAGAAGCCTCAAAAGGCACGCAGCAGCACATCCATTTAGGGGGATGGCTGAGTGAATTTGTCTGTGTCAGCTGTGAGAGGAAACTCTTCCTACCCACAAATGAGTTCTATTAAACTTTTCCTCCACTTTGGCAGGGGGAAAGTGAAGGTAGCCTTTGTTTCAGGACTACAGATGTATCTCCATGTCTCAAATTTTCAGGGACTTCTGAAAGACAATCTACCCAGTTAAATGCCTTACTGTACAGATATTGTCCTTGAACTGCAAATAGCTAATGGTTGTTTGTATAGCTGCTGGTTAGGAAACAGACATCAGGAGCTCTATTTTTTTCAGGATATTGCTTGCAGCTCTTTCAAACAAAGAGGAATTTCACTAGAAAAGTGACCTTGGAGATATATAAATGAAACACACAACTTTTGTTGGAAATTTTTCCTGAAAATAAGTTTATGTGTGCTAAGTAGTAAAGGGAATTACCCATCTCCCCCCTAAATAGAGAACTGTGCAAATATTTGAGATCTCTGCCCAAAGGAAAGAAAGGGTAAATGGTTAGAGGTATAGCAAAGCAGAGAGAACAGAAGAAAGAATGCAAAGGGAGAGAGGGCACAAACAGATATATGAAGGGAAGAAAAATATAAAAGAAGATAAGGAAAAGATTTATGGACATTGCAAGGGCAAGGAGTAACATAGGCTTGATCCAGAGTAATAATAATATGTCTGGGTAAATAATGCATGATATCCAATCAAAAGAAAAAGAATGACTGAAAGAGTTAAAGGTGCATGAAGAGGAAATTAAGAATTTCTTGGCTTAGTGTCAGTGCAACATGCCTGAAACAGGATAAAACCCCCTAAAATTTATCACTTTTAAGCAGCAGCAATATGCCTATCATACTTCATGTGATGATAATGAAAATTCCAAGTGATAAAGTTGATTTGTATATTTGTTTTCCTGAACTGCCAGCCAATTAAGGTTTTCTAACTTTTGGCACAACTCAGCTGACATGTCTTCTCTGATTATATGCACTGCATGCTAACTTGAAATTATATCTACCCTGAAACATGCAAAAAAGGGCATGCTTTTTCAGTTATAACATATGTCCTCATATAGCTGTTGGCATTTATTTACTTCAGTAAATATACTTAATAATTCACAAAAGAAAAAAAAAAAAAAAAGAAAAGCCCAGTATCGTATTTTAAAAAAATATGTGATATCCCCTTTTCATCATGATGGATTGCTTTATTTTCAAAAATACAGGGTTGATTCCTAATCAGCGTTAATTGCACATTATTTGCGGGCTTATTCTACTTTCTCAAAGTATACTTCAGTCAGCTTTGCCTTTCACAGTGTTATTTATGGCACACTACGAATGTATTTGTAATTAATAGTCTGTGCCACATGTAAGACTAACATGGAGAATACTTGGCTTCTATAAAAGAAACCAATGTAATATTAAGTTAAATAACAGCTTATTCCCCTAGTCTTTCAAACTTTAATAATGCAGAAGTGAGGGACCTCCTTACATTCTTTGTTGCTTTTACACTTAAAGGCAGACTCTTGAAGATACTCTTTTCCTTTAAGTGGCCTGCCTTACCTAGTCACACTTGACCTGCTCTCCTGAGAAGTCTAGATTTTCTTAGTAACATTAATGTCATTCTGTTGGTATTAATTACAATAATTTAATTTCTCCCCCACCTACAGTAATAACACTTTCAACAAAACTACTCAAAAAACCCCAGATTTGGGGAGTCAACTATGTATATAATATCCTACGCTAGAAGTTTTTCAAACTACACATAGTTAAATGCTTAGATAATACTTCCTCTGGAGCAAAATTTCTACTCCTAAGAAAACTACAATGAATAAAAATGAGTTACCTACGGACATTCCAGTATTAGGTGGTTCTGGGTTGAGAAATTTAAATATTTATATGTAGAATTATACAAATAGTTAAGCTGGAAGGGACCTCAGAAAGTGTCTCGTTCAAACTCCTGTCCAAAGCAGGCTCAAATTGAATTGAAACTCAGGATGTTGTCAGTCAAGTCTTGAAAATTTCTAAAAACAGAGTCTGTACAAACTATCAGCAGGGAAAATAACTTTCTGATGGATTTTTTTTTTCTTTATAACCTTTCAGAATTCCCCTTTTCAATTTATGACCAGTGTCTGACATTGTTCCACCATGCACCACTGTGAAGAACTCCATCTCTTCGGTGAACTCCCTGTAAGTGCTGAGAGAATGGCTAGTGGATTCCCCTGCAGCAGTCTCTTCTTCAGGTTAACAAGCCTTTCTGCACTGAACAAGTGCTGCAGCCCTGACTATCTTGGTGGCTCTCTGTTGAACTTGCTCCAGTTTATTGGTATGTTCATATATAGGGGAGTGAACACAAAACTGAATGTGGTATTCCACATTAAAGAGGAATAATCATATTCCTTGATCTGCTGGCTGTGCTCCTCTTAATACAGCCCAGGCTGCTGTTGGCTGTCTTTGCAAATGCTGCACAGCTAATTCATGTCTAGCTTCCTGTTCACAAGTACCCTATTTGTGCCTTTTCAGACTCTACCCATTCCCTGGCCTGTACCATTGTAGGGGTTTATACTGTCTCAGGTGCAGGACTTTGCATTTGTCCTGGCTGAATTTTATAAAGTTCGTCTTGGCCCATTCTTCCAGTTTACCAGAGTTCCCCGGCCCTGTTCTTGGAGCATATAATCTATTACCCCCAGCTTGGAGTTGTCAACCAACTTTATGGTGGCACATGCCTTTGCCTCTTCTGTATCATTAGCAAACGTATTAAGCAGAGCATGTCCCATGACTGACCCTTGAGGAACTCCAGATTTAATGAGCCTCCAGTTGAAGGACTAGTCTTTAATCATTATGCATTGAGAACAATAAAATTTTCATCTCTAGAACATGCTATTAGGTTTGTATTTGTGAAAAACAGAACAAAATGCAAACAAACAGCAACAAAGCCAAACAAAAAAGACAAAGAAAAAAAAAAGTAAAACTGGAAATTATTTGTGGATTAACTGTGTTTTGGAGAGGATACCAGCTGTACAGTACTGATAAATTGCTTGAAAGAAATGCAATATAATGAATTTAATGTTATGAGTAAAATAAAGATAGTGCATGACTTCAAATATCCGATCTCAAAAGAGGAATAATTTTATTCCTTGTTACACTTCCCTGGTAAAATGTAGTATTTCATTACTAATATATCTACAATTTTACAAGAACAATTCTATTAAGATTGAAGATTTAGCAGTTTGACAACAGTTTGGGGGATGAAGAGATAATGTTCTTTTAATGAGTTTTGCTTATCTAGGAGGAAATCTTACAGAGACACACAAACAAAATTACAAAATGTAGGAAATCCAGATGTGGCATCAGAACATCCAGTTTTGTTCAAGTAGAAGCCAGATGTGCCTAAATAGCCAGTGGCCAGGTACACTTATATTTACCTGTGTTTTGTGTTTCACCCGTAGCACATGTATTTATTGGGTTACTGAGATTAAAGGGTCATCATGTGAAAAGAAAAACAGTACTCTCTACTGTCAAGACTTTACTCTAGTCTCACACAATAGTCTTGCACAATATCAGTGCTTAGCTCCAGAAGGTGAGATGTTTTCTGAAGATCCCAGTTTTCAGTTTAATAGAAAGAATGGGCAAAAAAACCCACTTATGCTTCCAATCTGTGTAGTGACACACACAAAAAAAAATAAATCTAAAAGAATGACTAGATGGTACTCTATAATCTCAGAAATAGCCATGCAAACCAAAAAAGAGACTGCAACACACCTTTTGAAAATTTTGTTTATCTTTTTAACAAATGAGATTTTTAAGCCAGGATTTTGATTATTTTGAGGCTTCGCTTGTGATTTTCAGTGTTTATTGTTGTCAATTTTTGTGAAGTGATTGAAGATGGTAAAAGAAAACCTGGATATAAAGTCAAATATGAATATAGATTAACAACACCATTGTCAAAATTTAGTGATGGTTGAGTAAGTTCTAATGAACATGAACTTTCTTCCACGTATCAAACATGAAATTAACCTTTTGTGGAGGAATTATACTGCAATGTTTGGTTGTCTTTTTTATTAAAATCATATTCATTTACATTTTCCAGTAAGAGCCAGGTCAGAAGAAGAATTGCCAAAATACATAAAAATAAAGGTTCTTATGGTATTTTTGGCCTCATTTGTCCTATTTTGGCACTTTAGATTGGTTGTAATGGATTTATATTTCTGTCCTTTAACATTTCTGTGGTTTTACTCCCAATTTGCAATTCTTCTACAGACGCATTTTGGACTGCTTGTACTCTCTCAGTATTTGTCCATTTCTGATTGGCTTACTTGCCACGGTATCTCACATTACATATGGCATGAACATATAATAAATATTAATTCATTATAAAAATATACACAGAGGAAAAAAAATCATTTTTGCCATAGTTTCCTGATTTCTCTATCCTGTGTCCTCTTCATGACTCTCACCTCCTCAGCAGGTCGGACCTGATGAAGCATTTTCACAGAAGTATTCCTTTTAAATCCCAGCTGTTTATTTTGGCACATTGCAGAAACAGGAATCTGGTTCTTAGGAGAGGAAAGACTAACCACATCACAGAACCAATCAGAAGGACAGCCATCTGCACTATGTGGCAGGCCTGTTAGCCAATCCCCAGGCTTGCCTCCACTTGTGAACAAAATTTACCTGAAAACTCTCTTGGAGGTAAGGTTAAGGAAGAGCATTAAGAACAGAAGAAAAAGAGCAAAAGGAAGAATAGCTTCTTATAAATGATATACTGATGATTTTATGAAAGACTGAGAAAGAATGCTTTTCGAAAGTTCTGTACTTTAAGTGATCTCAACTCAAAATCAAAAGACTTCCCAGTCTGGTCTATGCTGAAGCACCTTGGTAGGTCAGCACACTAGGTTTTGTATTTTTCATATAAAAGAAGAAATTTTATTTTTTGTTAATTTGATAGTATACTTTAGAATTTCAAGACAATGAAAGGGAAGAAGGCAGTGGAAGTGTTGTTAATTTTGTTCTTTCAAATTCTCCACATTTTCAATTTGTAGCATATAAGGGTGCTAATAGATCAGATACATACATACACACACAGACACAAAGTACTCCTTATGCTGACTGGAAAAAAAAATGGGTAACAAAGATAAGAATGTTTTTTGGAAGCACTCCTGAAGTAGCCTGGATCTTGTAAATTGTTCACATGATAATTTCGAGGCAAAGGCCTTTGCTGCAAAATTGCAAGTGACTCAAACCCCTTACAGCGTATGACACCAATCCGATTATCCAGTTTGGGGTATGACCAATGATACCATGAGGCAAGCATTAGAAGTACTTTCAGAGAAATACAATTGATCTTGAAACACAATTGAAGGTTAAATTTTTTATTTTTTTTTTTTGCTTCAGCAACTCCAGCAGTACTGCTGTATTTAAATAAAATTATCCCAGGTAGACAGAAGTTTTTTGATTCAATGCCTTTTCCGCAGTCTTCCATATTCTTTTATTTACCTCCCACCACATGTTACACTTGCCAGGGCAAACAAGGAAACGGTGTAATCATAGAAGTTTTCTACTCCATTTGCAAAAAAAAAAACTGAGGTACAGTCTGGAAGCTTGTTTTATTCTTTTACAGATCTGATCTTTCCATAAAAACCCATGTCACTCATTTAGATCTTGATAACTCCATTTCCAATTGCACCTGTGCAATGATAACCTAAAAGAGAGAGACACAGATCATTGCCTGCCACAATTTGCCACCTTGATTAAAGTGTAGGATGTTTAATACACTCAACCCAGACATGCAATCTAAAAAGAAGCTCTAAACTTGAGTGGACAAATGCACTCTTGGCATTTGGATACAGCTAACCAAAACAACTGAGAGATACATTCTGTCAAGTGAGAGATTTTGTTTGGGATCTTTTCTAAACACACTTTGCTGGATTCTATTAATTTTAAATAGTGAAACTGCTTCATAGTTTAATTAGGAATTTCTGTTATCCTTGTACTATGTGTTCATACTAAAGTTGAGGCAGCAGTACTGCATTTCATTTTAACAGCCAACTGTTTTTCTAAATCTTAACATACATGGCATACTCACGCAACTATTCATTGCCCTGCTGCTTTGCTTCTCAGTAAGGGAGACTGGTTCTCTGAGACTTTGCACATTATTGTATCTGGTTTTATGGCACACAAGGAAGAGACTTTTGACAGTTTTGAACCCAGAGGGATCCTGACTTTGCAGCCTTGACGATGCTATTACTCAGCTGGCTGTGTCATGCACTACCACAACTGCAACAAAAACAAATACCCTTCCTGTTATGGACAATAGCTGACATAGGAAACACTTTGCAGAGATTTTAATTAGGTAAAACTAGAAAGACCTTGCCTTTGTCAAATCTATGAAGATATCTATATGAAATTAAGGCTTTTTATCACTGAGCTTTTTTATTTCTGAAATGGATTTTTTTATTTATATCAATATTCTTGTGTGACTGCACCTTGTTGACTGGGGATTTGTGTCAAATTCAGACTTTTAGCTGAACTAATTTAAGAAACAGATGTCAAAGTAATCTTTAACAGCCTCATAAATTGCTGCTTAAGTGAGGTGAGTAGGCAGAAATGAGTAGGGAATGTTGTCAGAGGTGGGGGAAGAGAAACATTGCTAGCCTGTTATTCCAGCTTCTGAAAGATGGTTGGAAGCATGCAAATCAGGGTTTTGGGGACCAGACATGGAAATATTGCCATTTATTACTGACAGGCTGTTAAAAAAGTGTATTGTATTTTATTTAAATCTGATAGCAAATCAGCAGGATCATTAAAGTTCTTGTGAACTGTGACATTTTGCATCTGAGAGGTACCTATGCATGTGTTATCTAGCACCAAGCACTCAAACTTCTTAAGACATGGAGCACTTCCAGGAAAACAATGTAAGGTGAGTCTAGCCAATGGAAGAATCATGCTTCCCTGATCAACCATCTCAAAGTATCCTAGGTACAAGCAAGGTTACTAGAGATGAGGAAATACCTCATCGAGGCATTCTAAATTCCTCAGAAATACTATTCAAAGGATTGTGCTAATGATTTAACTGTAGTTCTGCTTGGTAGTCATCCTACATGGTGATGCATTAGCTAAATTATATGCATATATGCTTTAATTAAATAAAACTTATGTAGAATAGTAGGTCTATTTCCTGTGCTCTAAAATTATAACAAAACTCTGTCTCATATTCTAAAATGTTTATCTACTTATACAGTCTACAGATTTTTAGTTTACCCAGCTTGCTCTCACTCCAAGGGAGACAGGCATTTATAGGTCTAGTTGTGAACAGGAAAATAACAAATAGATACACACATTCACATGCATGCAACACACATCAATGACACAAAAAAAACATGCATATATTATTCTTGAGGATCTTCACTTTACTGTGGTCATGGATATCTTTGCTTAACCGTGAAGTTTGTAATTCTTAGATTTTGTAGGAAACAGAGGGTTAGAGAAAGAAGCAGAGGAAGAAGAGTCAAGGCTGCCAAGTTACAAAACTGGGAATTCCAGTGTAAAAATGGAACATGACTGATAGCTGGGGAGATAGAGTTTTTATTTTGCTGTGCTCTTGACTCTAATCAGGAATAACTCAAAAAACACTCCTTTGCATATATCTGTTCTCCAACCTCTCCTTCCTAATTTGAAGTATTCTTTCAATTAGCAACAGAGACTAATTTTATTTCCATGGTTTTCCTATGGTAACAAAATATCTACTTCCAGGCCTACAACTTCAGAAAGTACTAATGTGACTCAAATGACAAATCCCAAATTTTACTGCCATGAAATATTCAACAACAAACATGTAGATCAGACCACATACCTACCTACTTTCTCGCCTAGTTTTCTGTGAGACTTTTTAAGTCCTGACTTATTTGGAATAAGTAGGTGGTTAGCTAGGCACTGTATATTCCATGTAGGACTATGTTCTGGAAGTAGTAGTATTTCTAACTCTGAGGACCAATTTAGTTCAAAAATAATGTTATGTAAAATTAACAAAAAACTTTCACTTGTTTCTGATGTGAACAACTAAACCTATTGTACAAGCTATTGGTGAAATTAAGTTGTTGTCAGGTATGCTAACTATTGTCCCTTGTCTGTAAATTCTGTGTATGTATTCAGTTGCTGCCTATCTTCTTTTTCTAAATTTTAAGGAACTTTGGATCTCCTTTTCAATTTTACTTTTAACAGCACCTAGCACAAAGGGGCCTAAGTCCATAACTAGAGTTCGTGGGCACCTTGATAATTCAAGTGGTAATAATAATAACAGATTACATTTTTCAATGTTGGTGAAAAAATAGCTAACATAAGGAAAGCATATGTGTTCCAGACCACAGCAAAATGTTTAATAAATAGTTATTATAAATCCCAGAAGCGATCAATTTATGAGAAATGTTTGCACATGAGCAGTGCTGCCGTGCCACTGAAATGTAACACAATGATTCAGTATTCACACAGATCTGCAGTGGACAAATGCATACAGATTTGTTCCGTGCTGTACAGGCATTTTTACACAAATGTTAATTGCTAACAGAAATAACATCGTCTACTGTAGCTGGATTTTCTTTAACTAAGTTCCTCGTGTCAGTAACACATATGCAGCACCAGACCTCATCCAAGTTCTCGCCTTGTCGATTTTTGATCCTTGGAATTTATTCTGACAATGCTCCTAGCCTGAGTGCTTTCTTTCGCAGAAAACAAAGTAATCAGATTTCATGAGAGCTCGGTTATTGCACACTTGTATGTAGCTTTTGGAGGAAGCTCCTAAAGGAAATAGAAGTCTGTAACTTGCTCCAAATTCCCTTCAGGGCCCCTGGTTCTTTGATTTAATCTTGAAACAGTCAAGACTTCTAGCCATTCTTGAGACGCAAATAGGCTGTGGCATCAAATTCACTTCAAGGAAGTACATTGTAACTTTGTTCTGATCTCTGGTATAACTAAATATATTTTCTCCCACCTTTTATAAGCTTCCTCCCATATCATCAGTACCAAAAATTTAATTTAACAGAAGTGATAGCTGATACTTTTTAGAAATTGGAGGAATAATCTAAATGAAATACTACACTCTAAATGAGGCATTTTATTCTTAACCTTCCTATGTTTGAGATTTACTTTTACAGGCTAAAATGGAAGAAACCTGTTGGTAACTTGGTCTGTTTGGTTATTTTTGTTTATTGATTAAGTAGAATATGTTTTCTAGATATAATAAAAAATTCTATTTTGCTTTTAAAACAAACATCCCCTCCTTGCAAATTCCCAAGAACAAAATGCTGGCATTTTTTCATTATGCAGAAGGAAGTTACATTAAATTCAGGCCACATTTTTTTCTGAAAAATTCGAATCAATAATTTTTTATTTTAAGAACAGCTCCTCAACATTTGTGTGTTATGTAAGTTTCATATATCCTTAAAAACTGTTCCCCGGAGGTTACTCATGGGACATGCTTTTCAATAGTTCCCAGGATTGCCTAGTTAAAGGAAAGACTACTTTTTCCTCCTACCTCTAGGCTGTGTAGATAGGAACCTTAAACAGGACGCATTTAGATTATAATATTAATGAAATATGTTTGAGATGTATGTTTGCACGTATCCATGTAGGTATATTTTCCAGAAGACTGAGCTTACACACAAGACCAGATTTCACATACAAAGTGTTTTTTTCCTTCAGGCAACATCATTGTGATAAACGTGTCAAATTAAAACATTATGTCATGCTCCACACTACTAAAAGCATTCCTGCTATCCTCAGTACTCACAGTTGGTAACCTCACAGTGGAGAAAGCTAGAGATGGTTTCCCTTCGCTGCAGAAAATTCACATTAAAATGATTTAATGATGTGCTTTTCTGAGCCTGAACTTAAGAAGATGAAAGAAGAGCTAGAGAGAGGATAGATTCCTGTTCTAACACCTACCAGCTAGTTAAAGGTTTTCCTTAAGTGAAGTGTCTATAACCAGGATGTCATTAAGTATCAACTGGTTTTAAAACAGGGAAAGATATTTGTATTTATGTTCTTATTTTTTTATTTTTATTCTTCTGACCTCATCAGTGTTTACAAATATGTAAAGGGTGGGTGTCAGGATGATGGAGCTAGGCTTTTTTCAGTGATATCCA
>JAOSLQ010062211.1:15341-32939 GCA_025629905.1 Lorius lory
CAGGGGGGTTGGACTAGATGATCTTTTGAGGTCCCTTCCAACCCTTGGGATTCTGTGATTCTGTGATTCTGTGATATCGTAGAGGTCCAAATGCAGACCATATTGGTTTATATATGCCAAAACTTTTATTTGGATATACATTTCTGGATTTTTTGTAGTTCCTGTAAGTATTTTCACAGTCATTACCAACTGGGAGTTTTCATTTCAAGGTTCAGCAGAAAAAGTCAAAGTCCAAGTCAGAGAGAGAAACGAGCTCTCTTAGGAATTATTCTTTCTAAGCAAGCAGAGCTGGCGACCTCAGTCCTTGATCACAATTACCACTGCATTTTGACCTTAGTGTAGGCCAGGAATTGAAATCAGTAGGCAAGTGTTTCTGTGTTCTGAAGCCAAATAAATGTTTTGGGCTAAAGTTTTCTGAAGTGAGTGATCTGGGAGACTTTAGGTTTTGAATTCTGCTTGAAAGAAAGCACCCACTTTTGATGCCAGTACCAGTTCTCTTGCTAGGTACTGAAGGCACTAAAACAGATCCCAAATAATTATGGTGTTAACCATAACATTTTGTTCTTAGTTTTCCTTCATTGTTTCCACATTTGGCAGTATGTTCAGAACTGATTAAATACATACTGTTTGTAAGGTCTGTTTGGTAGCACTTGCAAAGAATTAAAATAACAGGTACCTGTAATTTATGGCCCAAGAGGTAATCTATAATTTATACTTGTTTAGCACCATGAGTCTCAATCAGTAAACACTATTACATTTTACTATAAAAATAAAATTTTCTGATTTGGAAAATCTCTTTTACATTTCTCAGAGGCAAAGCACAGAATCATAACTTAAAAGACAGGGAGGCTTACATGGTTTTAAGTCCTCTTTCCAATTCTGACACTTTGTAGGTGTTGGAAACTCTGTCTAATGCCGAAAAAAGGAGCTCTTCTCCACTGAAGATCTTTCCTGACAGACTGCAGAACACCCATCCCACAGTCTCCAGCAACTGCGGATTCATGGAAGCAGTTCATGGTCTACTCACAACTTTACCTCCCTCCAGACCTTGCTTCCTAACAAGGCAGAAACTCCCCCTTTGTTGCAATGCTGAAGAGAATTCAAGCCACTGCATCATAACTGTTTCTCCACTTCCCTTTCTATACCATGAAGGCAGATCTAGGAGTACTGGAACAATATAATGTTGAAATTTTGAAGCACTGAACTAGGTGGGATACTCTTGATCTTAATTTTTCTGGTGCATAAAAGAATTGCTTATCAAAACTCTCTGCATAATAAAAACCAACATGCCACGTTACAAAGCAGTTTTGGTCTTAATGTACATGTAAAGCTCTTCAGCATCATGTGTTTTAGTTAAAAACTGTTGTCTAAAATCCTATAATTCAGACATTTCCACACCACATGTTCTGACAAGATCTTTCTAAAGTATTGTCAATACAAATGTTCCTTATAAGGGAATTATTCTCACAGTATTTCTAGGCAAGAGCTTTGTTGCTTGATAAGTAAGAGCTTTTTATTTCATTCATTTAGTTTTCCTTTAGTACTGCAAATGAGCATGAACCTATCAAAACCTGAACATCTGTTTAGCTTCACCTTAGGAGTGTCTTACTAAGCTCCATGGAACCAAGCAGCTATCTGTGTCTCAAATACAAATATAGTTATGTGATTTGTTGGACAAGGAAATGTTAAGGTCATGAAGTCAATGACTGATGATTGTGCACTTCCTTTCAGAGAGTATTAAACAATGTTGGATTAGGCCTTTATGTATGTAGTGACATTCCTTTATAAGAGTGAGCTCTGTGTGATGAATAATTTATTTTTTATACATAGAGTCTGCTTTTCTTCACCCAGTACCTGTGGACAGGTTGTGATTTCCTCAGATTAATTTCATATTATTTTGTTCAAGTTTTTGAAATATAATGGACTGAACTTGAATCCCTTTTTCAACAATTATTAAGAGTTATGTTGGTAGACAAGTACACAAACTTCATATTCATTGGAGAAATTAAGCAGTATTTTTATATGAATACTTTTGTGTGTAAACGTAAAAGTGTTAATTATTAGTAAATAAGCCATCAGTATACAATTATTTTCCACATCCATTCATGACAGTAAGACAAGATCATTGCTAACTCTGCAATAATTAAATGCACTATGTAATTGAAACATTTAATTCCAACCAATATATCTGTAGAATATATTTTTAACTTTTGAATTAGTCAGCAGTTTTATTAATTTTGCAGTGGAAGTGAGTTCAAAACCTTCATTTCAGTGAAGTACTATTTTTCATTCAAAAAGAAGAGTCATTGAACCTAGACTGTTGGAAAGAAATACATGCAAATGATGGATTTAACACCTGAAACACCTGGAGATCAAAAGTCAAGGAAAAGAGAGATCTCTTCAAGAACTATCCCACTTAACATCTCATAAAGATTTTTCTATACTTTCCAAAAGGTCAAAGCTATGAAAACATTCACATATTGTATGTTGAATTCTAGTTAATTTTCACAACAACATTAGTTGTTTAATGTTTATTAAGGTTTAATTGACTATGTCTAGGAAAGATCATTCCTCACAGTAGATCCAAGTTTTGGTTTACCCATGCTGAAACAAAAAAGCAGGACAGAGAAACCTTTATTTCTTCTTTTCTTTTGGTAGTGTACAAGAAATAGCTTTGGGCAAAGGCTCAAGAAAGCTGGTGAACAGACTTTGCATTTTTAAACTGTGAGTGCTAATATAACTGCAAAACAATGCACTATACAAGTAACTAAATAGGACACAGACACTGGAATACACAAACTGCCCAAAAAGGGAACCAAACAGATCAGAAACGAATTTTTGCAGATGACTCTGGAGGGGAAATTAAGTATTTTAGTAAGATGAAAATAGAACAGAATAAGCATTTGGAAATAGTGAAACTACTACAGTATTTGCTTGCAATTTCCCTGCAGTGCTTTCATGAAGTGGATAGACATTTGTCGTTCTTTCTCTTCTGAACCACTGCATGCAACTGGCTCTTCAGGCTTGTAAATGTGCAGATCAAGTGAGACCAAGTTCAGGCGTTTTCTCACGTGGCATAGAATATGCATTGCTCTTGGGTGTTATATTTATGAAACCTGTAAGACTGTAAGAACCCAGAAACTAGTCCTTTCCTTTGATTTAGGTTTCAGCATGTTCTAAGTTTTATGTGTATATGTACCTACCAATCGTGACGTAAAGGTAGAAATAGCAAATGATAAAACTGCGCTTGGTATCTGTGGATCAGATTATAGACCATACAGGGTTTTTTTCATATAAAGTACCCACTACATGGACTGACTTTCTTAGGACACTAATAATAAGGAGAAGAAGACTTTGACAGTTAGGTGACTACAGTTCAGGTGTGAGCCAAATACATGGATTACCATTTTTTTATGGTGCCTGTTGAACTTAGATGTCTGCTAGGGGCTCAACAGAATGAATAAAAAGACAGCTAAGAAGAACTTTGTATTCCAATAAAATTATCCAGATATGAATTAGCAGCTAAATCAAGAAGGTATGAGAAAACAGGCAAATTATTTGTGGAATTTCTTAAGCACATACTTAAAATCATAAAATGGAACTTTACAATTATTTTGAGAATATGCAACAAAGCTTAGAAATTTAATCATTGGTCTATTTTAATGATCTTACAATGAGTAATTATAGAAGCTCTAGGTCCATTTGTCACCTTTACCTGGAGATATATTTGTTTCATTTCAAGTCATGTCATCATGCATTGAATAGCTGTAGTCAGTCATATGTAAAATTCATTTGTGCTTTCTTGTATATGCAGAATGATGAGACAAAAAAGTAAATATCTGAAGTTTAAAAAAAATGTAATAAAAAATAGAAAAGCATAAACTTAAATTCTGCATTACACTAAACATTTACAAAATTAAGAAGCTATACTCTGTTGTAATACAGAAAAGCAACAGCACAGGAAAGGGATGCTGGCAGGATGTTTTAAATGGCATTTCATTTATCCACATTCTCTTAACTGTGAGGTTTAGGATGGACTTTAATTTTAGAAATCAAATGCTATAACTAGAAGCACCCGAGGGCTGGAGGAAAGAGGGATGTGGAAGAAGCAGTCCGGGGTGGGGGGGAGACGAAGAGGGAATTGCTCCTTGAGTGCCCTGCAAATAGCTTGTGACTCAACAGTATGGTAACAATTAGACAGTGGTCCTGTTTTCATTTTTGCTGGATTTTGGAAATCATAAAAATAGGTTATGAATAAGCCTCATGTGAGCCAAAAGTTACATTGCAACAGCTGCATTATCCTACCAATACATACTAATTTTATCAGATCTATTCACAACTTGCTACTAATATCTCACAGGTGGTAAAAACACGTCTCAGATTCCTCCTTTAGGGATGAAATTTTCTATAATATTTTCAGCTTCCACTTTTTATTTATTTCCCACATTTACATCTTAATGGCAGGAAAGCTGTATGGAAGCAATTCATTTAACAAAGCAATAAATTAAAGCCTAGTACACATACGGTTTCCCTTATTGTTTCAAGATACATGAAGCTTTCATAGACCTTTGAAAACAAAGCCTTCATCGTGGGATTTTCTTAGGAATTTTTGATTTGTTACACAATTGTAAGCAGTACAACTTTCCTATCAAAAACAATCACCAATGCTTACATTCTTTTATGAAATGTGTCTTTGAAAGTCGCATCCTTGTAACTTTCACAACTGTGTTCCTTTAAACAATGCTAACAGATACAGTGTTCATTACTGGCTTAAAGAAACAGCACCTAATCTACCTACGTGTTAGTTACTTAGTGTTCAACAATAGTATAACGTCCGACCTCTCATCAGATTTGGAATTTTTGTGGTTTGGGTTTTTTTTTTCATTTGGTAAACCTGGTTTATACTCAGTGTATATTTTTGATGTAAAATAAAAGCCTATGGAAACAATTTTAAATGCTAAATAGTAGAATGGAATTAATGTTTGGAATGTTAAAGAAAAGAAGTCTAAGGTATTTCATTTGATGTATGTTGGAATAAAATGACTTTTCTTAATAACAATTTGGAAAACAAAATGTCTCTTAAAATATTGGTTTTGGTTGTGTTTTTTTTTTTTGAGATGGCATAATTTGGAACTTGTTTTAAGTAGCATATAATCAAAGCCAAGTCCTTCCATTTTCCATTTTCTTTCTATTTCCATTTTCTTCTTATTAAATTTAGTCATTGAAATGCAATTGTTCTGTATCAAGTTCCTCTTTAGATTAATCTTGTACTTGGAATTTTGTCATGGAGACCTTTTTGTTGCCTAGATTAAAATGTCTAGTCTATTCCAAATAAGGCACTGTAAAGCTGAACTGAAAACAGAATGGAAACTATTTTAAATAAAAAAAAAAATATTGGAAAGGTATAAGTAGTTTCAAATAAGTTTTCTCAGTGCACAAAAGGCAATGTATAACCCAAAAGAACCTTATTCTCCAGCTGTGGCTCAATTTTTGTTATGCTGCAGAGTAGTAAAAGGCCATTCTTTAGACAGACATCTTGCAACATGTGAGTGCTGCCTTGAAAGACAGGAACATTGACAGAGGTTACTGCCTGTGTTGGTGGTTCAATTTAGAAAGGCCAAAGTACACAGTCTGCCCTTTCAAAAATAGAATCATAGAATCATAGAATGATAATTTCTTGAGGAGCCAAAACTTATAAACCACTGTTAAAATTCAGAAAGTTTGAAAACTATTCCTTTTCAACTTGGACATGTAAAAAATATGATATACAGAGCCTCAGACATTGCACATTTTGCACCTACATGAGTCTTACAAGAAAATAAATACATTATTTTTTCTACACTTTACCAAGTCTTCGGAGTGCCTAACACTAGATGCAAGAATCCCAAGTTCATAGATGTGTCATGGGTATTCTTCCACATGCTTCTAATTGAAGTAGCAGGGAGATTGATCTAATTAATATTGTGGTCAGGTTTGGGTTTAGTTGGGTTGGGGTTTTTTGGGGGGAGAGATGGTGAGTGTTTTCTCTCCTTTCCTAAGGAACTGTGGGAGCAACATGGTTTTTACATATTCTTCTCTTTTAATAGAAAGGAGTTTTATTGAAGAATATGGTTGGTACCTGCAATTCCAGCTCAAGCAGTTTGTCAAGGTTCCAAAATTCTTGATGAGTTGCAAATGGGAGAGGGAACCCTTGAAACAGACCTGTAGCCTGTGATATAATTGACTCAAGACAGTCTTCTGGAAACTTTTTTTGTTGTTCCTATTCAGCTGTTTCATAAGCACACTGGCCAAACATTTTGTTTAATGGAAGACATTTACCAGTGAGTAGGTCATTTTAATGTGGATCATCTTTTATAAGGACAAGTCTTGCATTACATCATTGTCAAAGTAACAAACCTGGGTATAGCTGAAACCCTTAAAAGAACAAATATTCAAAAGCATATATCCAAGGAGAGAGCAGAAGAATTTTCTGGCTTCTGGGGAAATACATGACTGATGAAAAATTATGTCCAGATAGTTGCCCTGTGTTTAAGTGGTGAGGACATGTATGCTGTGTCGACAAATGCTTTAAAGGATGTGAAGAACATCCCAGCTGTGACAGTTATCAGAGACAGTGCATCAGAGTCTGCCTGCATTTTCAGGGCAGACTTCTTGAACACCCAAACATGAGTCTCTATCAGAGCTGAGTCCTTGCTACAGTTGTTTATGGTAAATGTTATTAACATTGGTAAATTATTATGCAATTGTTACTTTATAAGCAACCTTCAGCAGCAAAATAAGAATGATTACATTGAAACAACTCAGTGTCCCCTTGTGGCAAATATAATTGCTTTCTTTAGTTTAGCCAAATTTACTAGCATCGTATCTGTTGTGAGGACAGGGCTGCTGAGGGATCTGGTTAAGCCTTTGTTTCCTTTTGAATATACTGATGTTTTTAATTTTTATCACATAGCCACTCACTTTCTCCCCTCTGTATTCTTGCTGTGAGGATCCAGTAAATGAGGTTCTGGCTAGAATTTCATTTCTCCAGGCAGAGCTTCTATACTGAGTGTTGTCTATCCAAACCTTTGTTGTTCACAGGCTCAGATTTTCAGTACAATATGTTAAGTACCTCTATGAGGAAATCAGGCAATGTGAATAGTCAGTTGAACCTCAATTACAGAGAAATCAGAGCCTCGTGAAGCCTTCTTTGATGATACACTCAACTTTTTCTTCTTATTAAAGAAGCCAGAGGTGCCAGTCTCAGTGTTCCCTGCTGTCTTAGAGAAATTATTTCTAATTGTCTAAGGCTTGTAAGATAGTTTAATGAAATCTAACACAAAGTCCATATGATAGTGCCACCTTAACAGAAGTCTTTGTGAACTTGGATGAGAGTTACTTGTTCGCTTTCTTTATGGAAGGCGTAAAAAATCTTAAGTTTATGTCATCCACAGAGCTATTGGGTCTGTAAAAGTAAGTCTGGCATTTCTCTATATCCAGCCACCCTAGAAGATAGCAGTCTTGCCATTCATCCAGGTGGGAAAAGAGAAATAATGTTGACCTCCAGTAACTACCTTGGACCTTAGACATCAAGTTTATATAATATTGTCTTCAAGATAGCTTATGCATAAACTAGGAAAGGAACAGGTCCAACCAGACAAGGAATTTGTGCAGACACATTATAAGCAAGAGCTGGCGCTGATGGATCAGCAAACCCCCTTAAATTTTGGGATAGCTGCACAATTTTTCAGGAATTGGTTCAAGGGGTTTGTGGAGGGACATGGAGATGGGATTTATACTCTATTACTTTGTTACAGATATTGGTGAATTACCTCATATTCATATTGGGTACTCATTTTTTGAAGATTTTTGGTTGCTTTTAGAAAAAAAACAACAAAACAAAACAAAGCTTTACAGCTTGCTAAGCTGAATAACCAACATATGGACAAAAATTCTCCATCAAAAACTGTGTATCAGTTGAATTAAATCAGAGAGTGTTTTGACTCTCAAGACCTGTGTTTGCTTTCTGGAAAAATAATTTTTGTACATGAAGAAATGTATACCAGCCTCATGTGTATCATTGCCATTGAAAAACCATTGAGTGATATACAAATACCAGTGAGCATAAATGTCTGCTGAAGTTCTAGAAAGAACTCTTTGCTACACTGAACACCAGAAGGAGCTTTTCCTTCTCACAGCTTTCACAGTTGCTTGCTCTGTCTTGCATTCTTTCCCATTTTAAAGAGCTTTTTTCTTTGTCATTTCTGATGTGTTACAGTTTCCAGATTCTATTCAAAACACCATTTGCACATTTAAATCTATTTCAACAACTGCTCAGAGACAGGCTGAAGGAAAGAGTGCAACAGGAAAAACAATCCATTCTGTCATCAGAAAGCCTTTCCAAAATGGTGAGAAACAGCAGAGATCTTACTGGAAACAAAGGTGCTCTACTTGAAATGCAATCAGTCTTCCCCTTCAGCTTTTAATTTTTACATTTTACATTTGGGTTTAGTTTTTTCCTTCATAAACAGTTACCTCCACTGCACCTTCATACACCACTTAGTCTGTATTAAATTAATTCTCTTCTAATGGATTTGTACAAAAGCAGGAAGAGAAAAACATGGAAAGAAGAAGGCAGAATTTAGCCAATGTAGTCTGTTAAGATTCTTAAGCACTGTAGTTATTTTCATCTGCTGAATCCTCCCAGCCACTCCAATCTGCTCAGACTTGATTTGACCTGCAATAGCAGGCTAGTAGGCTTGTACTTCACCTGCTGCAGTCAGGGGTGGAAACTATACAGGTGCATATAAACTCCACCTTGAACATAAAGAATGAGTATCTCCAGTAGTGGAGCTTAGGTTTGGGAAACAGACTTAATAAAAGAAATCCCACAGCAGTCAGAATATGTATGATCTCTTCCCCTGCTGAAGTCAATATGCTTCTACAGCTTTTTCGAGATTCAGAAGGCAATAGGATTTAAAAGGACACTCAGTAGACACAAGTACTCATGTCACGATGTCAAACTGACGTACAAACACAAGGATTAACCTAAGTGTTTCTGAATATGGAAACTTGAAGGTCAAAATTGAAAACTCGCTTCAATTTATCTATGATATAAAACTTGAAAGAATTCAGTTTGAGTACGATCTTAAGAGAAATATCTGTTCTATCTATACAGGCTTTTGTAGGCAAATTGAAATCACATCATCATGCTGGGTGATACCATCTCTAAGGTAGTGTACTCTCAAGACAAATTCTTAGCTTAGAATCGGCATGGAGTTAATTACAGCTACATGGCTTTTGGCTGGCTCAGAATATGGGCAGAACACGTTTGCAATGGCCTGTAAAAATCTGGTAGGCATGCCTTTCAAAGTAGAGGTTTATATATAGTGAGGATATTAAAACTTTGAGGAGGGCCATTCATGACATTGATGTGACATGTCAGTCTACGATGTTTGACAGAGGGACTGATAGGAGGTTCCTTCCCTCTGGGAAGCTTACATGTCTGCATCACTACAAGAGGGGAAGAGTGAGGGAGTTGTGCATGCATATCAGAGAAGTGCCATTTCCACTTTTGATGTCAAGCATGCCTCTTGGTAGAAGGTCCTAACAAAGGAAGGGACTTGACACCAGTAGGTGATATGAGGCTGGCAGCATGCTCCAGCAAGAGTCTGGAGATGTGATGCATCTAATGTTTTCTGGTGACTGAGCTCTAGGTTTTAACTTTTAACACTTCGTAAATCAAGGTTTCTCCCTTTAATCATAGATATGCTGATGTACAAGGAAACAGAGGTCCATAATTCATCACACAGCTCCAAATCAAACATAAATTCTCACTTTTTACAGTCTCCTTTCTTTCACCATTAACTTATTTGCTCTTCAGGGACTTCTCTTCATGAAAACTTTTTCACTCACCTGGCATGACTTAGCAACTACACAGCCTCATTCACAAAAACTCTTTGTGGAGCACTCTGACTTTTCTAAAATAACCCTGTTATAAGGGAATTTCTATGCTTATGGGACAGAGAGTCATTCCTGTGAGGTTGTAAAAGACTTTTTGATTTTCTTTTTTTTTTCTGTACAAGAGTTTTACAAGGCTCAAAGGTTTTTGGGGGTCTTATTTTTTAGTACTTTGCTCTTTTTGAGGTTGATTTGAGAGTTCGGGCAGAAGAGTTGTATACAACAAAAGTGTAAATGGAGAAAGGCTTCTGGCTGACCTTAAAACAAGGAACTGAAATATGTCATTTATAGTAAAGACTAACCCAGATAACCAACCTTAGAGATTAGGCTAAAGGCATAGATACTCTTTTTCTTTGTAAACTATTCCCTGCTAACTTTTCATGTCTAATGTGAAAGGCTAAGAATGTAAAGACAGTGCTACAGATCTGTATCTGTCCCTGGTTACTCACATCCTAGAGAAAATGTATTCTGACTGCAGAATACAATATTTCAGCCATAGGCTGGATATTTTAAAAGAAGCAAAGTCTAACATTACCCTGGGAAAAAAAAATCTCTGCATTTCACTTAGGTCTTTTGCTGACAGGTCATGGAAGCTGACAAGTTTATTTTCTTTCTGGACTTTCATGGTGAGCCAGCCTTTCTGCTGAATGAACTAATCACTTGAGCATTTATTGTCTGCAAGATAGGATACTACAGATATTTTTTAACCCACTGAAAAATCATACCCAGAAGAAACTATGCAAGTGATATCAAGTTTGCTCCCTAACACTGAGTGAAATTAAGTTTCAGTGCAGTATCATTCTAATATATTTTTTCACTGTTAAATAAAGTCATTTACATGAAACGGATTTTTCAGATCTTTATGGGGATTTTTATGGTTTTAATGTCTTGTACAAAACATGACATAAAACCTAACAAGGGGAATAGACTACCTATTACTATATTTTCATTTTCATTTACTGGTAGTCTAACATTGATTTTTACTTATTTTGTGTAACAAAAATAGCAGTTTTCTACACTAGAGTCAAAATTTAGTGCATTTTTGCAACATCTGAATCCATTTCACAGTAATGGATTCAAATGTCACAAAGTCAAACGTTCCCACATAAAAGAGGGAAATTATAAATATCAAGTGCAAGTCTGTCACTTCTCTTATCTACATTAGCATTCCAGAAGACTTCTCAAACTTAAGCATCTGCTAGCAAGAGCTTTTTCTTTCCTCCCTTTTCTTTCTAAAAGCAGCACTCTGTATCTTCAATTATATTAAACATTAAAAAACCCCTCTACTCTGAAATGTCCCACTGGGTTGATGGCTGGAGTTTTTCACTGACTTGATGTGGGAAAGCAAAATAGGATTTTCCTTTTTTTTTTTTTTTTTTTCACTTTTCCCACATGGATACTATTTTCTTTTTAATTCTTGGTGTTTTAAATTAAAAAAAAAAAATGTTAATGGTCTGAACGAAAGCTTACAGCAGTCATGAGCTCCACTTATTTTGTTATAGTTAAATCCTTACAGTCAACTCATCTCGTTGTACTTGAACTTGGCTCTAATAATCGAGCGTTTAGCTGTTGAATATCTCTGTGGCTGCTAGTAATTCAGGAGGATTAGTGTAGAGTCCATGTGTCCTGGGCTCAGCTGTAGCAGTCATTTTTCTCCTTCTTAGTAGCTGGTGCAGTGCTGTGTTTCTGACTTTGGTCTGAGAACAGTGCTCATAACACACCTATGTTTTTATTTGTTGCTAAGTAATGTTTACTCCAATCGAGGACTTATTCAGTCTCATACGAGGTTGGATGAAGCCTTGGGTGATATGGTTTAGCATGAGGTGTCCCTGCCCATGGCAGGGGGGTTGGAACTAGATGATCTTAAGGTTCTTTCCAACCCTAACTATTCTATGATTCTATGAGCTCCATCTGCCCGGGTTTGAAGATAGGAGTTTTCCTTCTCCTGTGGGGAATGCCTGTCTTCGCTAACGAAGATTCAGGAAGAGCTTTAACCCATGCATTCTGAACAAGACTGTCATCTCCTGGGTTAGTCTGGAGCGACCGATGATGCAACAGCACAACATCAAGCATCAAGGCACGATTCTGACTTAGAGGCGTTCAGTCATAAGCCCGCAGATGGTAGCCTCGTGCCAGTGGCTCCTCAGGCAAGCGCACGCACCAGGGGTCTGAACCTGCGGTTCCTCTCATGCTGAGCAGGGTTACTATTGCAGCAACACATCATCAGTAGGGTAAAACTAACCTGTCTCACCACGGTCTAAGATATATGCCTTAGGATGTACAATATGTAGCAGAAGTATGGCAATAACAGATTTATATGTTGAAGCCAGCTTATAAATGTGATGTGACTGTGCTTATGTAGTAGGAAAAATGAACTGGAATGTTCGTTATTCTTCTCAAGCAGTCAAGGCAATGTCACATTATACATTAGTTTTGTCCCATTATTCATTGGGTATATGAATTATGGAAGTTTTATAACATACAGCTGGATATTGTCATGCATTTTGATGATGTATTTTTTTAATGTTTGTATATGTTGTATATATTGTATAAATTGTCTGTAGGCTACAGTTGTTTGAGAACACTTACTGCTCCTGGGCTTACACCAATAAAATTAACTAAAATTTAAATATAACCAGTTGCTAATAAAGTTGAGCACAGGATTACTTCACTCTTTCTTAAACAAGAAATTTTCAAAGCAAGGCAGACTTTCAAAGCCTCATTCCTTTTCTGTCTTTGTGTGCACAAGCTTATGGCTAAATAAGTTAGGGCCTGATCTTTTTATTCTGTTTTTATAGACCTCATATAATAATGTGGGCCGCTGTACCATCACCACTTGCTGCTCCTCCAGTGCATATGACAAAACATCTTTACCAACATGCATTTGTGGCTTATAGTTCTAAAATTAGTTTTCAAGACTGGTGTCTTGAAGTATACTGATGAAAATGAGTTCCGATTCAGTTGATGAATTACTGAAGGTACACTTTTGCACTTTGATTTCTTTAAACTTCGTCATTGTAATGTTTAGTTTTCACACATTATGCTCTTTAAATAGTGCCTTTAATTTTCATTTTTCATGGGGGCACACTCAATCCCACTTTCCATATAGCTGACAAAGATGTTGAACATCCTTGTCTTAGCTGGAGAGACATAAATTTGATGGATGGAACACTTGGTGGATAAGGAATTGGCTAGATGGTCACACACACAAAGTTGTGGTTAATGGCTTAATGTCCAGCTAGAGATGTGTGACAAGTGGTGTCCCTCAGGGGTTGGTGTTGGGACTGATACTGTTCAACATCTTTGTCAGTGACATGGACAGTGGGATTGAGAGCACCCTCAGCAAGTTTACCAACAACACTAAGCTGTGTGGCTCAGTTGATATGCTGAAGGGGAGGGATGCCATCCAGAGGGACGTTGAAATGCTTGAAAGGTGGGCAAATGCCAACCTCATGAAGTTCAACATAGCAAAGTGCAAGGTCCTCAGCCTCAGGTCCTTTTCCACCTTGCAGCTTTCCAACCACTCTTGCCCAAGCCTGTAGCAATTCATGGTGTTATTGTGGCCCAAACGCAGGACCTGGCACTTTGCCTTGTTGAACCTTGTGCCACTGGCCACAGTCCATCGATCCAGCTTGTCCAGATCCCTCTGCAGAGCCTCCCTATCCTTCAGCAAATCAACACTCCCAGCCAACTTGGTGTCATCTGCAAATTTAGTAAGGGTGCGCTCAGTCTCCTCATCCAGACTATCAGTGAAGGTATTAGACAACAGTGTCCCTAATACTGAGTCCTAAGGAACATCACTAGTGACTGCTCGACAACTAGATGATGCCATTTGCCACCAATCTTTTGGCTCAGCTATCCAGCCTGTTTCCAGTCCAGTGAAGAATATACCTGTCCAGGCCATGAGCAGTGAGTTTCTCCAGGAGAATGCCATGGGAGACAGTGTCAAATGCTTTCACTCCTCTCTCACAGCTGCTGTGCAGCTTTGTTTTACCCTTTCTTTTGTATGTTATCACAGAGTCACCAGCACCATTGTTGATGGCCTCAACTTTGGCCAGCAGCAAGTCTGTCTTGGAGACGTCTGGAAGTGGCTCTGTTTGGCATGGGGGGGCAGCTTACGGTGTCTTCTCACAGAAGCCCCCCTGAAGCCCTTTCTCCCTGTAGCCAAAACCTTGCCACATAAACCCAATGCAAGTATTAAAAATTGGAATATACAGTGGAGGGGAATACCATATTAATAACAATATTAACAGCTAGAAGTAGTTGGAGGCAAAGCTGTTTAATGAAAAGAATGAATGCTTTACTCCCTTCTGTAAGCCTTTGTTTTCGTAAGGAACTTAACTGCAACATGGAAATTTCTGGAACTTGATTTCCTTTCCTACTTTTATTCTGCCTTTTCTTTTAGCTCTTTCTTGTATTCCCTAGGAATTTATTGTCAAGTTTTTTATTCAGGGACTTCAGTCAGACTATTTTTCTTGACCTTGTTTCAAGTGATCCCTAAACATGAGGCGGTGATGGAATCACTTGTGTGTAGTGTCAGACTAAGTACTCACAACTGGGTTTTTTTTATTCAGTTTGATAGCATACTCCTTGTGTATGTATATATGCTGAATTGTGCTGCATTTATTTCTGATACAGTAATGTTGCCTATTGAGTGGGGAATTTTGATGAAACAGAAGTTTCTAAATGGCTTTGACATTGTTGAGAAAGGATTTTTTTTGAGATATATTTTTTAAAAAAGCTCTATCTGAAAGCATCTGTCATAACCAAGATATCCGTGCTTTTGATTTGTGTCAAAGACACCTAAAACCTGAATACATGTTCCTCTCAGGCCATGCTTTAAATTCACAATTTCAATACATGCTGAAGACCAGCATCAGCAAGTGAAAGCAGTGGAGAGAGAGCCTCTAGTGCATTAGAACTTCCCGTGTTGAAAGCTCATTGTTTCCTGTTGTGTCAGTACATTTGTTGTGCCTACTCGCATCATGTCAAGAAGTCAATAGAATTCATAGTTTTTGTGTGCTGTAGTGTATTTGTGTAGTAAGTTTTTATTTGGGTTCTTTGAATAGGTTACGCTCTAATGTTTAAGTACTGTTAATGTCTAAACAAAGAGAGATTTCTAAAAAAATCAAAAATGGGTGGAATGAGGGCAAAGTTTCAGCAAAGGCTCTGCTGCATCTATTACCCAGAATGACTGGAACACAGCTCTGACCATGTGTGAGGAGAGACGAGCAGGAGCTTTGCAATTTACAAGAAACTTGAGACTGCCATGCACTAAGAGGAATCATGCAGAATGTCATGCCAAAGCCTGAGAAAATGAGTGTGATTGTGATATTATGCAGTATTAATTTGGAAAGAGCTTAAGGAAATTAGTCACCCTTTACAAATTAAGGTTGCACTCTTCATGTTAACTTTACAAGTCTCTAGATTTGCTGAGATGAGAATTAGCATGGTCCTCCTTTACTGCTTTTGTAGGTTATGTCTTTGAGTTTGGGATCTGAAAATTTGTCAGTCCTTAAAACTTCTTCACCATATGTGCCACACAAAAATCTAACGTATCATTAACTTTCCCTGACTACTTCTCAAGCAAGCTGCTTTGTAAGCTGAGCAGGAGATGAAGGGGTTGTAGTGCTTTATTATCCCTTACCTTTGCTTCTTTTTTCTCCATGACAATTCAGAGGTAGATATCAGTGATTTACTCTTTCTACTCAGAGAGTGCCAGCAGTAACTTTAGTAATCATATTTAAATTTTCATATTCAGTGCAAAACATCCCAGAATCTCACAGAAAACTCTACTGCCCTACTGAGATAGTAGAATATGAAAGTATCTTCTCATGATAGCTGGGTAGTTAACCTGTACTGCTGCTGTATTCCTCGTTTTTTCCACCCAGCCTCTTGGAGTTTGCTTTAATTCTTGTTTATTGTTTCCTAATTTAGCCTGTAATCTCTGTGAAATACGTTGTCAGGGAGGAAGTGTTTGTATTACAGTAATGTGTTTGCTTTGCCTTTATTGTTTATTTCTGTTGTAAGCTCCTTTTTATGGTCTGTGAGGAAGTGATTAAATCTGATAAGGATGAAAAAAGATTGTGTGGGTGAAGCTTGAATTCGAGACATTGGCAAATACAAGATTAGTCCCTGAATTCAGCCAAGGAGTCTTTAACTTTTGGATCATCTATTTACTTTATCTTATTGTCACAGACTGTAATGAGAATTAATTGGTACTAGCCTTAATATATATCATTTATATATTTATTATGTTGTAATGCCACAGTTAGCCCTGTCTTCATCAACAGGATAACAGGTAAACAAGTAGGGTAAGAGTTACTGGTTTTGAGTCTCTGGAATGCTTGCAGGCAAGAAACAGTAAATGCTGGTTAGCTAAGAAGCAGACTGAAAGCAGGATAAAACCAATAGGGCTGCCAGCCCTTCCCTGAAACCTATGATTTCTGCTGGTTCACTTGAGACTGCTTGGTATGAAGACTGACTGAATTAACTTCGATATTTTCCCCCTTCTTTTGGTTCTGAAGAAAGCCCTGTAAATTCTGAGTAGTCACCAAAAAATACAGGAAAAATTCTACATATACTTTCATTTGGATTGCAGACTGCTATTCCCAGTTTTCCTGGTTTCTTTCTTTCCCTATAGCTACCACAAAAGGGGCAGTTCATCATGATTACTTTTTTTCTGAAGTAGATTTCAAGCAGTGAAACATAAACTTCATCCTAAATGGAAAAGGTGTATTCGTATCCTGCACATCTGTTATATAGGCCAGTTCAAAGAGACAATGAGACATCTGCACTTAACAGTATGTATGCAATGCCTTGCATAAATGGCACATGCTCTAGCCCATTCTTCATGGAGACGAGAAAAATATTGTGACAAGTGTTTTAGGGGAAAGAAGTAAGAGGGACAGAAGAGTATTGTTAGAAGGAAATAGAAGATTTATAAGCAAGCTATAAAGATATGAGATCTCTCAAGCCTGACCTTATTAATTTTGCCCACATTTTGAGACTGAAGAACATTGTCAGATATTTGAGAAGTAGATGATCTTAAAGTCCTTTCAAACCTTAACTGTTCTGTGGTTCTATGTCTGTGTAACTTTCAAACACTTTTTTTTTTTTTTTTGGTGAATGTTGGTTCTGTGGGAAGAGCAGCGAATAATAGGACAAAACTGCTGTTTGCTACTACCAATCTGATGGTCATCAATATTAAGGCACAGGAGAACAGTATAGCGCTGCCTTTCCCAGGGCTGTCCTTCAAACTACAGTCTCTAGCTGAAGGCAGCATTAGTGTCTTTTCATATGAACCCACAAGGATTTGTTGTAGCATTTCATTTTCAGAGAATTTCCTCCTAAGTTCCCAGTTGTGCATTAGAAAATGCATTAGAAAATGCATCGGATAAGGACAGATAGCTGCTGGCCGATAAGAGTGCATGCATCTTGCTTCTAACATCTGGACTTTTTACCTGGACTTGTGCAAAGTGTTCAACACTGTCCTGCACAACATCCTTGTCTCCAAATTGGAGAGGTATCAGTTTGATAGGTGGACCACTCAGTGGATAAAGAACTGGCTGGATGGCCGCACGCAAAGAGTTGTGGTCAACGGCTCAATGTCCGGCTGGAGACCAGTAACGAGTGGTGTCCCTCAGGGATCGGTGTTGG
>JAOSLQ010062217.1:0-10126 GCA_025629905.1 Lorius lory
CCACCTAGTCACTTCCTCATAGAAGGCTATAAGGTTGGTCAAACATGACTTCCCCCTCATAAAACCATGTTGGCTGTCATGAGGTACTGACAAGAACAAGACAAACTGTTTTTCTACCAGCCTTAAGGGAAATCATTTCTGTTCCAGCAGATTATCTGGGGTGAAAAAAATCACTGATGTCAGTGCTGCCCCACAAGCGTTTATATAATTTAAATTATTTACTAAAGTAACTTGTGCAATAGGTTACACCCAACCTCCAAACAGATGCTCAGAACACACACTGCCCCAAAGATATAAGTCCTGTGTGAAAACCATGTTCTCAGTGGTAAAAGTTCAGTTTACATAAGAACATAACTCAGTTGTAAACACATAATTGTAGTACTAAATACAAATATATGTATTTTTGTGTATTTGTATGTATACATTCCATATTACTGGAATCACGTTTGTGACTAAAGCTGACAAAGCTCCTTAAGGTCAGTATACAAGCCACCTGATTATGAATAATTCAAGAGACAGTAGAACTCCTGGTTCTGACCATAGTGGGAGACAGAAAATGAATGCCAGGACAGTACCTGCTTCCAAGAACAGACCAGTTCAGGGGAAAATCCTGTCTGCAATCAAACCCCAAATATAATCACTTTCAATTTCATTTTACCATTGTTAATCTTATGAAGTACTTAAAATACTCTGCCACGTCATCATCAAATACTCATCAAATCAATATGAGTTCAAGACGAATTATTCAAAACAAAACAAAATATCAAGAAAAGCTCCAATATGACAGTCTTCACCATGTGAAGAAAACAATTTTCCAGATCTGCTAGATTATGGTTGGACTCAATGATCTTAAGGGTCTTTTCCAGCCTAAATAATTCTATGATTCTATGTCTTTATCTCAACCTGTAAACATTCTTAATCCTCTTTTCTACCTTTCATCCCACTGGGAGGTCAGGTGGGAACAAGAAGCTCGATGAGCACTGGTTGTTAGCCAAAGCTACCCCACCACAGCTAGACTCAGTCTCCTACACTTAGTATATTTGATTATCAAAGTAAATGATCAAATTTCCACCCTGACTAGGGGCAGAAGCTGTACTGAAAACTTTCTCACAAAAAAATCTGAGATTTTAATTGGTGTTCTGTTGAGAAAGATGTCTCCTCCTTATTAAGATGAACAGCAAAAAAAAGGCAAATGAACAAATATTTGTACATTAGGATAAAGCAAACCCTTGATACAGAAATTTTCCACTCCAGTGCATCCTTCGGTCAAGAGACTGTTTTATGTTCTTACTTCGTTTTACACTCCCAGGTTTTTGTTGACACATTTAATATTTATCTATAACATATTTTGCAGTTAAAAATGTGGTTAAAGTTGACATGTTCCAGTCAAACTTTCCTTTTTGACCATGTGGTGTTTTATGACATACGATATTTCTTTAATTGTAAAAGTTATGACCTGTTTTACAATTTAATGACAAAAAATATACGTCACACATATTGAAGTAAAGAAAATCAAGGATTGTTTTTTTTTCAAGTGTCATGAGGCTTGGCTTATAGACCAGGGTTTATTTTTATCAAATATATATTGAAAACAGTCTATGCTCTTGTCTTATGACTTGCTTTTCAATACAACCTACTCAGTGCTGTCAACCTTCCCAACCTGCATCTGTTCTTTTCGCCTCACACTTTTGTAAGAAAGAGATCTATTGAGAGACCAGGCTGGATATAATCATTAACTGTAGAGAATAATCCTAATGAAGTAAACTTCAGGTGGAAAATGAGAGGTGATTCCAACCTTGAAAATCAGTGTCATCTCCAAAAGTTGTGTCTTCTACTGGTTTCAGAAGTATTAAGAGCAAAGGTAATGCTGCTAGATCTCTCAGAATTAAATGCAGTCCACAGATTAGCAGCTATTATTGCAAGGTTGGAAAAATCTGAGCTAGAAAGGTATTCAAACGTGAAAAAAATTAATAATGTTCTGACAATCAAAGGGTGAAAGAGAATTTAGGGATCAAAACAAGTCAGTAAAAGAAGTCCTTCTTTTCACTTTCCTGGCCCCTGCCCCAAAAATATACCCAAAGAACACCAATACTAAAAAAATTAAAATGGGTTGGGTGATCATCAGTCTAAGAATTCCTGATGAAATAGTAAGTCTTGTCGTGAGGCAGAAAAGGTGAGAAATGCATTTTTACATGTTTAGCAGTTCCTGCAGGGAGGCAGTGATAGTTCCAATAGCCAGGAGTCCTATTTGCATCCTTAGTAGATCCTCACAATAAAAGTAAGACAATAAAAAAGAGGAAGAAACAGAAATTTGAAAGGTTATTAGGCGATTTAGTATACAAAGTCAACAGAAATTATCTTCTACCTCTATGTATTAATGTCAAACTTACTGTGTATGCAATGAAGGTGATAGAATAACCTAAATGCATGAATTTTCTCAAAACCAACAAAATATATTAACTTAAAAGCTTTAGTTGCTATATCTAAAATAATATATGTCTAAAGAATGCCATATACTATTGTAAGTGATTTTTCACTCTAAATGGCTTAAGACTATGTAATCTTTTTATTATAATCGCCAATATCAACAAGAATCTGATTTGTACAATACTGCCTTTCTGCAAATACCATAACTGAAAACACATTTTACTTAGGGTTACAGAACTTAATGCAGAATTGTAATCTAGAGTAGGTAACAGGTTAAAATTCATCTTCAGCTCTTTCCTGGTTGCATATGCCTCCATTTCAGGGTATGCATTGTATATTTATTGTATACGATGTGAAAAGAAAAAAGGCATTACACCCATTTCATCAAAATACTTAAGCTTATGTCTTATTCTAACATCAGTCATCAGATATTAATGATACTGTTCAGTGTTCTAAATTTTATCTTTATTTATGATTCTGTCAATATTTCCACATAATACTACAGTCCTGAACACACTTCATTGGGTTTATGAATGAATAGTTAAACAATTTGGGTTAGTGTCAGAGAATTATCCCCCTGAAAATGCCAGAACTTAGAATTTACTATTTTATATTCTCAGAGCAGAAAAAAAAAAAAAAAATTGCTGAAGCATGAAGCCAAGAAAAATCCAGCAGCAGCTTTGAGTAATCCCTGAGCCCTTTGTTTAAGCTAAACAGGAAATTTCAGGGATGGGTGAGAAAGTAAAATAAATGGAAACTGGTGTGCAGAACAGTGATTCAAAAGCTAATGTGGATAGCAAAAGCATTATATAGTAGATACTGATTTCAAGAAGAAAAGCAGTTTAGACCAGTAGCTACAGTCCCAATGCTTGTGTTAAAAGGAATTTTAGTGGTAATTAATATAACTGTTATCCTTTGCAAATATAAGCTTATAGCACAGAGCTGAGCTGTTTTTACTCTGGAATGTGGCATCAGTATGAATTTAGAGCTTGAAATGGGAAAGAGAAGCTTAATGTTCAGATCTAATTATGAAAGTATGTGTAACTGAATAATTATTCATTCACATGATAGATTAATGTCTCTGCATCCAAAGGTACTTGGGGTGACTTTTGTGAATATCTTAGAAAGCATAACAGATACAGTAACTTCTTGTTTCATTAAGATTTATACTGTAATGCCTTACCATATAGATATACAGACATACATATGCTCTCACCCCCAGACACTTTCTAGCCTTCAAGCTTGATATTTTGCTGGAACACAAAGAATAAACACGTGAATATTTAGGCTACTTTGTCAGCTTGACCCTTTTCAAATAAGCTTGCCAGTGAAACTGTCTTCCAAAGATATAATGACACAAATTAACCATCAGTGATGAACAAAATCGTTTTTTCAAATATTGTTAGGCTAATTTAAAATTCTTGGTGAATTAAATTTTGACTGACATAGATGCGAAGAAGTTGGATAAAAGCTTTTGATTTTCCTAGGCTTATTTGAATAGAAAACACCTCATGATCAGACTGCAGCCCGTCAATATGACTGAGCAAGTTTTCATATAACTAAAAAACTAATCACTATGTAACCACAGGAACACTAAGCTGAAAGCTACAAACTGGGCAGGAAACTAAAGTCAATATAGTTGATGTTGGCTTAAAGTTTCTAAAGACCCCTTCTTGTGGTTTTGATTATTATGATTCCAGCTGTATTCCATGGCTGTGTTGTCCTGAAATGTCTATCTACATTTTTATCCTTTTGGATATCTAAGCTTAGCCTGAGTATGCCTATAAAACTTCAGTCCATGGCATTGGTTCTAGAACTAGCACAGTATCTGCAGCTCAGAGTCATTCTAATAAAAAGGATTTATGTAAAAATCCAATCCAGAACACAGAGACATGTTAAACTTTTAACTACCTGGGTGAAATAGATTTAAAACAAACACAAACCCAAAAAATAGTCAGAACAAACAAACAAAAAACCCCACTCCAGAGATCAAATACTTCAATCATTTAAAAAATTATATTTATGTGAAATCAAATACATTAATCTATAAAGTTTTAAACAAAATCCCAAATTTTATAATACTATATAATGGACGTATTATATTATTCCAAACAAAATATTCCTCCTACAAATAATAAATGCAAAACCAAAAAGCTAGACAGTTCTGAAAGAACAGTAGAAAAAGATCAAAGAGTTGGGAGGATTGAACCATAATCTCTTTGGCTATTACCAAATATATTTGAGCCAGAAAGTACTCCAAATTCTTTGTATCATATCCATCATTGTATTGAATGATTACGGTAGTGCTTTTTCCTATTATTTCCTCCTTACCTCAGGACAAAAGTGTTTGCCTCTCCTCCTAATATGCAGCCAGGTCATGTGAAGTTATACTTTCTAATAAAATTTGCAATTGGCCTGTGTAATTAAGGAGAAGGGCTAGGATGCAAAGTATTGAATTACAAAAGTAAGTATTTATTTATGTACCTGAGGTGTCCAGCCATGTTAGAGCACCCCAAAATGCAATTTTACACTAGTTTTTTCAAACCCTCCAAAAGTTCAGATACAATGTCATTTGACTAATCAGTAATGCCCACAATACCAACTAACATTCCTAGTAAAACTTTGTAAAGAAACTACATTTTTGCAGTAATCTTGCCACTTGCCTGTGGATCTAGAAGTCCCAGAAGTCAGACTTTCTATAGTAACTTATCTATGATGCCCGTCAGCACTGGAAAGGTTTCAAAGATATACTAAAGGGGCTGGATGCTGACACTATCTTGGCTTTCCAGGGGTATCCTGTGGATGTGTCTAAGTTTCCAAGAAGCAAAGACCTTATTTCCTGAGCTGAACTGTCCTTAAGCTTGTTTTACTTAAATGAAATTCCACTACTTCATTACATTATGGTGTATAAGTATGGGTTAACAAAGTTAATATACTTTCATACTATCAAGACTGATTGATGCATTGGTTAAGGAAGCGGATTTTCTCAACAACTTGTAACAGTGCAAGTTGCTGTAGTTTATTTTCACAAGGTTTATAACTTGAAAATTTATTTTGAAAAAAGATTACTGTTCTTGGCTGTTATCAAATAAAGCTGTCCAAACCAGTAAATCTTAAGTTAGGCTTCTGTCCTGATGTATCAATTGCATATTGTTAGACAGCTTTCTGATCAAAGAAGATTGGGGTAGGGAGGGTTATTGTTCCTTGATTTACATAAAGAAATGTGAACCTCATTAGTTAAGATCATCTACTTGAAAACAAAATCTGCCAGATCTGAAGACAAAATGACGAAAAATGTGCCAATGTATATGCATGATCATGCAATGTGCTTGAACTAATCAGTCATAGCTGAATACGAAATAGAATACGAAATAGCCTGGGCTTGGTTAACAGTATATGGTAAATTGTTAATAGTATGACTAAAAGAGTTTATGCAAAACCAGATTTAATGAAAATAATTATTGTTGAAATTACTGCAGCATTACAAAGATATATTCATTGGAAAGATGTTTAAGACATTAGCTGAACATCAACATCTTCCTAGTAGGCACTCTTAATCAAGAGGATATTTATTATGCAGCACTTCTTTTTATTTCCTGAAGAGGCTGAGGCTTATTCTTTTCTCTCTCTCTCTTTTGTCAAATTACTATTACTATTCCTACTACTACTACTACTATTACCACTACTACTACTACTACTGCTACTACTACTGCTACTACTACCACTACTACCATAATTATTATTCTTATTATATTACTATCACTGTTATTATGATCATTATTTTATTTTATTTTAATTATTATACTCTTTTTAGCTCAGCCCATGGGGTTTTATATTTTTTTCAGTTCTCCTCCCACTCCCATCCCCCTCCCACCTTCTTACACCCATCCCACTGGTGGGATGGAGGAAGTGAGCAAGAAGCTCTGTGGTCCTTAGCTGCTGGCTGGGCTTAAACCATGACAAAGAATTAAATAAAAATCACAAATAAAATAAAGCAAATGTTTCCATATGTATGACAACATCACATAAACATTTATAGATACCTACTGCTCTATCTGGGTATGTTTAGTGTCTCTAGATGTTTGCCAACACAAAGTATTCTTGATTTAAGATTACAGTAAATTCCCTACGCCACTAACCGCATGGAGAGTCACCAGAGAGCACAACCAGAGAGCTTCGAGTCATGTGGAACATTTCTGACCTATGTCTAAGACAGATTAATTTTGTACCATCAAAGTTGATATACTGTAATTCATGTCTAAGAGTTTAGACTCCAAATTAGACTCTGAAAATATTGCCATGTATGAAATAAGTTACATATACATAAAATTATAGAAGTGTATATATTTCTAGTCATAGGAATAAACAAGATCCAAGACAAAACGTTATAGGTTCATAAATGCAACACGTCCAACTTATCGGCAGCATTTTCCCCATCTCTACAATGTCATTCATAGTAACACAGTTCTCAGGAGTAGATTATGGAAGAAAGGCAACATATTTGAATAGATCACAGGTCAAATTCAGATCAATATAGTTACTCAAGAATTAAAATATCCGTATAAGATTACCTGAGGAACATTCATGCTACTTTGTTGTGTACCATATGTTAGGGTTTGTGAGGCTGGGTTTCTGTTTGTTTGGTTTGTTTTTTTCATTTTTCCTCTATACTTTTTCAAAGCTGATTTTAGGTGTCGCAAAATATTTTTTAAGAGACTGTTTATTTTTCGAATTCACAATATTTGATTTGAGTTAGAACTCCCCAACACATGTGATTACAGGACAACTGCAACTTTTTTGTTGCACAAATGAAAGTGCTGGAAGATCATCTGATAAAATGTGACAGGATAACTAGCAGTGCATTGTCCGTGCTGCCCAGTTGACTCATGGCCCCATGATCTGTAGAAAAATACTCCCTTTACCAGACTTAATTAATTCTCTGTAAGATGAATAACAAAGTGAAGATGACTTTCCGTAACAAGTGTAAACAATTTCAGAGTTGCTATATCCATTGTTTTGCTTTAGGATATTTTCAAGATCTTAGTTATCAAAGGATGGGCTTGGGCTTAATTTTCCAGTCTAGACAACAAACCACATGGAAAAAAGAATCGAATTGTCTAGACACTAAGACAACACAATGCAAGTCCAGAAGTCAGATTGACGGAAATCTATCATAAGATTTCATCAACACTTAATTACTACAGAAAATGGATACTTTTATATACCTGACTTTGTTATCCAGTTTTCTTCAGATAATACCAACCTAGTTTGGATAATCATAAGGTTACTTTTCTTTCAGCAACAAATGCAAACTCTTTCCCAGTATCCCACCATATGATTACCTTTTCAATAATGCAGCAACAGCTATAATATCTCCTTCTTAATACATGTCTCCAACGTGTGTATCTTCTGTCTACATCTTTGAGATCCTATGGACTTTAACTGCTTTACCACCACTTTATGAGGACTGGTTGAGCAATATAACCTTTTATTACTTAGGCCAGATAGCTTGTTTAAATTGACTTCCTGTGTTGATAATTCCCATTTCTACATGGTTTACTATCTTTCCTCATTTTTTTGCTGTATTTTGAAAATGTTTCAATTTATTTTTTCAAAAGTACATGGCTTATTTCTTTTTTCTTTTACTATTTTTATTTGTTTTTACATTTTCTGGTTTTGATTCTTAATAGATGATCTAAAAAATTCTCTGTGATCCTGACTTTTGGCATGAATAACGTTTGCTGACAGGCTTGTCATTGCCACAAAATCTGAATGGTGACAGGTTTTAACTTATCAGTTGTGGAGTAATTAGAAATTAAACTTATATTTAAAATGTGGCAGTGTTCACACTTAAAGGAAAAGTGGACTTTCAGGGGAAGATGAAGCTACAACTGGTGTGCCAGGAATGTGCACTCCACAGCAGTTCCTGTGGCAACATTGATGGAGGTTAGAGCAGAACGGAGATTCTGCAGCCAAGCTCTGTCCTAACACCAGAAGAGATGGGAACTAGGTGGTACTAGAAACTGATAAGCTGCATAACTGCTACCCTGAGCCAAGAGTCTGTCATCTTTTGACAAAGTGCTGTCCTTTTTGCAAACTTTGATTCATTATAATGAATTTTAATACATTATAATACAAAAGCACACTTCTATCTCTAATGCTACCTGCCTCCAAAGTGAAATCACCCCCTCTGAGCATGCTTTTTGAATTGTTTGTTGTATATACCTTAAAAAGTGAAGTGAGAGAATTTTACACCAATAATAATAAAGGTGTGTAGACTAGAGTCACTCAAGCTCCACCTTGAAAGTAAAAAATAGTATAAAATGGCCCAACAAAAGGGGAATATTGGGGGAAGACATCATCATGGACGAGTCAAGAAAAACTCAATCAGCAAATTACCCTTCACTCCTAGGGTCGGTTAACAGGCTGGAACCTTCTTCCTCCCTCAAAGGAATGCCTTTGGGTAAGATTTGCACTGTATTAAGTGCTCTCCAGGGAAAATCAGGAATCTCTATATAGTTACTTTTCAATTTTTACTTTTATATTTTAAATCCAGGATGTGTTATTAACAACTTTACTGAGCAATTGTATAACTTATTAGGTTATAAGTTAGTAGGCCAGGTCTACTGGGGGGGGTCTGGTGGAGCTGATCTGGCAAAGAAGGGGAAGAGTGGTATTGGTAGGAGGCTTGCCAGACTGGTCAAGGATGATTTAAACTAGGTGTGTTGGGGGAGGGGAGTATCATTCCATCCCAACACACCCAGTCAGTTGCCAGCACCTATAATAAATACTTGGAGCAATGTAGAGATATGCCAGCCACTCCAGCCAATGAGCCGGCTTCATCTGGGGCTCAGCTCAGATGCCTCTATACAAACACCTGTAGCATGGGAAACAAACAAGAAGAATTAGTGATGTGTGCACATCTATGGGGGTATGATATAATAGGCATCACAGAAACATGGTGGGGTGGCTCCTATGACTGTGGTGTTGGAATGGAAGGTTACAGGCTCTTTAGAAGAGACAGCTCCAGCAGATGGGGAGGGGGAGTTGCTATTTATGCTAGGGATAGGCTGGAGAGTATGGAACTCTCTCTGGTGACAGGTGAGCAGTCAACAGAGAGTTTGTGAGTCAGGGTTAAAGGGAGAATAGCGATGGGAGACATTACTGTGGGGATCTGTTACAGACTACCTGATCAAGAAGAATCTGTGGATGAAGCACTGTACAGACATAGAAATAGCTTTACGCTTGCAGGCCCTTGTTCTCATGGGGGACTTCAACCACCCTGATATCTGTTGGAGCGATGGTACGATCTGGCACAAGCAATCCAGGAGGTTCCTCGATTTTGTGGAAGACAACTTCCTTCTGCAAGCAATAGAGGATCTGACAAGGAGAGGTGCCGTGCTTGACCTCGTGCTCACCCGCAGGGAAAGGCTGGTTGGAAATGTGATGCTCCAGGGCAGTCTTGGTTGCAGCAATCATGAGATGGTCGAATTAGAGATCCTCAGGACAGTGAGAAGAGTGTGCAGCAAGCTCACTGCCCTGGACTTCAAGAGAGCAGACTTCGGCGTCTTTGGGAACCTACTTAGTAAGGTTCCATGGGATATAGCCCTAGAGGGCAGGGAGGCCCAAGACTCTTGGTTAATATTCAAGGATCACCTGCTACAAGCTCAGGAGTGTTGCATCCCAACTAGAAGGAAGT
>JAOSLQ010062224.1:0-12301 GCA_025629905.1 Lorius lory
TTCCCCCTAGTGAAGCCATGCTGGCTGTCACCAAGCACCTTGTTGTTCTTCATGTGCCCTAGCATGCTTTCTAGGAGTATCTGCTCCAAGAAAACACAGTTTCATTTCCAGGAATACACCTACATTAACAGCTGTAGGACTCAACGATAAACAATAATCAGGGCCATTTTAACATTCTCTACAACTAATTGTAACCTCAAGTCAGACAGAGAGAATTTATCCCCATAAGAAAAGCATTTTAGCCCAGGCTCTGTCTCATAAATTGTGGCCAGTTTTTTAAAAAGAGCTGAGCAGCTGCAACTCTCAGAGCCTTTGACTGGTTTATCAAACTCCAACAACTGTAGCTAGAAGCTTTTTACATCTTCATTTACTTATTAGATGGGAGATAAGGTCTCTTGAAAATCTGACATCAAGATTATAATAAGAGTTTATAAAAAATGAATTCCAACTTGCATCTGTGTAAGGATCTCCAGTTTCTGACTTCAAGGGTTATCTGCTAGTGTTTGGAACTAACTTCTGTAGCAGAGGCCAGAAAGCTGGGAATGGCCTTATATGAAGATTTATTCTACTGAATAAGTCAAAACTAGTACCAATTGAAAGAGTAACGTGCGATTGTTCCTACCTTTTCCTGTCACAAGCACATTTCCCTAAAAAGGCATTTCTTTTAAACAGGGCTTCACTTTGCTACTCCTCCATATCAAAAGAAACATCTTTGAAATGTTTCCAGAAAAAGCAGGTGTACGCTAGAGGCTTCATACCACCAGCTTTCAGCCTGTAAGCTGTGTTCTCTCAATGAGACTAATCACATGATACCAGGCATAATAGTGATACTGGGACCCACTCAGGCTGGCAGAACTGAATAGAAATCAGACCGATCACTTGATTGGGACCTGTTCCAATTTTACTTTGGATTAAAATCAACTTGCTCTGAAACATTCCCCTCCATTCTCTTATCTATCCCCTCCAATCCTCTTCCTCCTGAAAAAAGAGAGTAATAATTGAATCACATATTTCATTATGCTTTCAGGCATTCAGTAGAGATTGTTTGTAACCTACTTTTTTGTGGTTTTGTTTTTTCTTACGGAGTACCTAAGTGGTGGCACTTTTAATGGAAATGCTGGTTCATCTGTATGCAGGACTGATTTCTATCTTCTGTTTTTAAAAAGGAGAGTAAATTTGTAGCTTCAGGACTTCTGATGTTACCTTACAACTAAGTTATTCTGCTCTGTGTGGGCTCCAGGTTACTATGCTGGTGGCTTAAATCTAGGGGTTGGCCATATTGTTCTAAGCCTTCAAGTTCCTTTCTCTGTTGCTGTTGCCTACTTTATGCCTGCCACAGAGATGGCTGCATCTATGTGCTCTGGTATGCATGTAATTGAAAGCATTCTGCAATCTAGGAGGATGAAAGCTGCAATATAAATGTAAATTATTATTATTATTCAGCACATTAACCCCATATTAAAGTACAGGGGATTGCATTTTCAAAACAGAATATGAGAGAGAGACTTCTAAACCCTATTTCTAATCCATGTCATTCATTAATGGGATTGCGTATTTAGACATAACAGATGACTTTAACCTATGCATTCTGCAAGTGTAAAATATGGCATAAAAGTGACTTGGATATACAAAGCCTTGTGAGCTTGGAAAAGAGGTACCTTTGGACTTACCTTCCAGCCACCCCCCATTTCAAATCCTTCTTCTTTGACATTTCCTGCTGTCTTGAAAATAATTCCAGAATAAGAACACATCAGGGGTTGAAGGAAACAGGCAACTCAGACATGCAACAAAGTCTGCAGTGGGAAAAAGAGGTGCAAACTTTGTCTGTTTATGTGACAAAGTTGTGGGCAACAAGAAAGAAAGCGAAGCACACTTGTGACAGCCTGAAGATGTTATTCATGGCAATTCTCAGTTGCCATAATGCTGATAAGAGCAGTTTATGATGTGGAAGGCACATTTTCATCCTCATGCTTTTTGACTTCTCTCTGTAGCAATTTGCCATTAGCAGATCCTAAATAGGGAGTAAACAAATTCAGCTGTCAACAAATATCAGGTTCTGATCACCAGTATCTTCAGGAGATTTTAGCCATTTTGAATTTTCAGAGGAAAAGCAGCTTTGTTTTATGAACTGATAACCTGCTTGAATAAGCTTAGTCTTTGATAAGGAGTACTACTAAGTTGTAGTTTGGACCCTAGGGGCTCAAGCAGCCCTTCTGAGCACTGTTTGGCCTTCCTCCACTCCGCCACCCTCCTTATGGGCCCAGCACAGTGGAGCCTGAGCCCTGTGCAGTGTAGGACCTTGCCCCATGGTGAGTGCTATGGAACCAGCCCTTTCCATGAGACCAGACCTTGCCCTAACCTTGACCCTTTCAATTCTCTCCCAGTTCTTCTGGGAGAAGTGGGCGAGTGGCTGCGTGGGGAGGAACTCCCTAACAGGGTTAACCCACAACAGATGCCCAGTCTATTCTGTACAGCATTTTATTTTAAAACATCGAAAGATTACTACACACATTTCTGAAGCATGTTTTCATATGTACTCTTCTTAAGAATAAAATCTGCTCTCTAAGGAGGTAGCCAGTTTTTACATATGTAACTGCAAACACTGTACTCCAGAAACTGGGAGCCAAGGGTTACTGTAGCCATGTATATTAATCCACAGTTAATCCATGCTGCCAGGCTATTTCATGGTTGGGAAGGGGCGTTTCTGACCAGTATAACTTAATTGTTGTGTACATTTGAATTTTGTCTTTGTGTATACCACAGAAATTCTACTGTCATGACATGAGGAAAATAACAGTTCCCATCTGGTGAGAGCAGTGTTTGTGCAGTAGTTGTATGGGTTTTGAGGGAGTAAAATGTGAATAAGTAGTAAGATAGAAATACAGGTATAGCTTTTTTGTGTGTTCTACTTTGAATTCTCTAGAAGCTTCAATATTTATATCCCTCGGAACAAGTTGAAAGAGTTCAAAATTAATTTTTTTGACACAGAAATCTTGTTTTTCAGTATCTGCTCTGTTACTTAATAAGTACTCTGAAAGGTCTGTTGCTAACTCTGAAGTACTCTTGTGTTATAAAGGAGCAAGGAAGTTCCCAGATTTCTGCAGTTAGAGACTCCTCAGAGTACAAGCCGAAAGAAGCATAGTTAGGTCTTCAGCATGTCCCTGAAGAAGCCAGGACAGGGAGAAGGCTGAAGTTATACTGCAATTGATCTAGGGCTGCAGCTGCCTGATACAGTTTTGAATAGCTTTGAGGCTGTTTTAAATGATGTCCCATGTCAGGGAGACATAAATAACTTCCTGCTTTCTCAGCTGAATATTGAGGATTTTTATTAAAGAGGAAAAGGTATAGCTTTATGGAAAAAATATAATTACTGCTCTTCAAAATACAGAGAAGATATATTCAACTCTTTATTAGATGTACAGTATTAACACATCGATGCCTTAACTGAGGTGGGTATCCTATTGTGCTGTGTGAACACATAGTGGAAAATGGTACCTGAACAAATAAACTGCTATCTGAAGAGACAAGATAGGAGGATAAAGGGAGAATTATTATTCCCCTGCTGCAATAGCAGATGAAATGAGGAGTCTTGTGTTGTGCTGAAAGTCTGCATATAGCCTGAGGATGGCATCTGGGGGTCCTGCGTCTGTGTGCTGGCCTCACCATCACACACCTCTGACTCTGCTGGGGGACAGTGAGTGGGGACTCCAGCTGCCCCTCTCTGTCACTCTTCCTTGGCACACCATGCATGCCCTGTCACGTAACAGGCACAGCAATTCTGAGCAGGTGTAAAACACGGTCCACAATAGGAAGGCGTAAGGTCTTTTGTGTTTTACTTTATATTTAATGCATTTCTAGTTCACCCGTTACATTAGCTTTGTGACCAGTGTTGAGCAATAAAAGGAATTTGTGCTTTGTTGTTGAATACAGTTAACTTCTCTTGGAGTGAGAGACTGTTAAATGAAGATTGAGCTGGTAAAAGAGACACTGTGTCCTCTCATCTCCAAGATCCAACCATGGGTAGCAGAAACTAAATTTTCTCTTCCAGAAGTGCTTACAAAGGTAACTTTCGACTATTAACCAGCTGTGACTGAAGCGATGCTGGCTGAATCTTGGAGGGGAGCTTTCAACAATAGCCAAATAAGTGGATTCTGTTGTATTCAGCTCAGTTCAAATAGGCATAATTTACATTTCAGTAGCGTTAGCTCTTTCAAAGCTGATTAATGTTCATTAGAAAAATATGCCATGCTGTAGAGATCATGACAGTCTACTGTGAGAGACATCTCCCTGGAAGGTCCAAGGAGACAAGTTGAATCTAATCCAAGACGCTTGTCAGTTGGAGTGACATGGAGGAGGATCCTAATGGTCCTGGGCAGGGAAAACATGAATATCATTTAAGTATCTGTATAATTTTCTATGAATTTCACTGTTGTTGCTTCAAGATATCTGAGCTTTCAGCCTTTTCTGAAAGTGCTTTCAGCACTTTCCCTGAGTGCACCAAATACGTTGAGATAGTCATATCCTCTCTACCCTCATTTTACATCAACCTCTTTTACATTAAACTAATACTAATCTACTAAAACTAATCTACTGTATATGACAATTACTGAACAAATAGCATATTCATCACCAGCCAGGCAAGGACTACAGAGAATATCTGCCTGTTTGGCCGTGCCTGCCCTCAGTGTGCCAGCCCTCTGTTACAGCTAAGCCTAATAGCCCAAAGTCATCCACAGGTCTAAGTGGTGATCAGGGGCCACTTCCAAGCCCGCCAGAGCCATCTTGTGGCATTTTGAGTAGGAGCTGGGCCTACAGATGGAACTGAGATGTTCTACTGCTCCTCTCCAAAACATATTTTTTGTAATTTTAATACAGAGACCTTGCTCCTGAGTTTTGTGGATTTTTTCTTTTTTTTTGTTTTTGATTTGTTGTTTTTGTTTGGTTTTTTTTCTGGGTTGTTTGTTTGTTTGATTTTGGCAATTTTTTTGTTTGTTTGTTTGTGTTTTGGGTTTTTTTTCTAGAAAATCAGATCAGTTCAGGTTTAAAGATAATCCAGGTTGGTTTTTCTTTTGGCTGCTATTGTTCCCTGGCAAAGCAAAATTGATACTAGCCTCTGCTCTCACGTGCTACAGGCCACATCTTACCTACAAGCATCTTCCTTCATGTTTCTCACTTGTACACTACTGGTAAGATTGTCTGGCTGTGTACCTAAGCATTTATCTCCAAGAAAATTGTATTGTGTCTGCACTGTGCTCAGATTTGTGTGGATACGAGATACAACCCTGCATGTGTGACATAGGAGCTCAGTATAATGACACATTAAGTCAGTGCAGTGACACATCAAATCAATATGATCTATGCCTTGTAAATGCTTCATTTTCTATACTCTTTGAGTTAATTGAACATATGTAAATTGAAGACTTTTTACATCTATTAGAGAAGTGTTAATAACTAAACACATAACTGTATTATACAATATTTAATTGTATTGGTTTTGTTTACATATAGGGGAAACAGCCTAAGGAATGTAGTGTAGCAGCTGTCCTGAACTCTGTCAGAAGATTACATATAGAGAAGGCAGAATTGTAAGCACTTCAATGTAAGAATCATGTATACCTGAATTCATTTTGGAATTGTATTCTTTGCTGTGCTTGCATGTTGAGGTGACATGAAAAGCAGTGTAAAAAGTGGAATTTGAGTTAATATTCCTTTGAGACGGGTGCTAAAAGACACATGCAGGTTGATTTGTCTCTTCTACAACTTAAATATCTGTATTTGAGCTCAGTGCATTAGGCCTCCTTTCTAGTCAGCAGCATATAGAATGCTGAGCTTAGAGTCTTCTATATTACAGATACTTTCATTTGGTCAATGAATGCTAGCAGTCTCAAAAAACTAAGAGGTGTGATGTTTGGTGTAGTAGGCTGTGGAGCACTTGGCTGTATGTGTCAGCAGTACAGTTTAAAAAACATTCTCTTCTACTTTTTTAAAACTACTGCTACGTTTTTATAGTTGGAGGAAACATTTTCATGAAACATCAGTGGCTATAATGGACATTGCTTTTGGCAATACCAGGAAAAAGGCTGAGAATTGGAAGCCTTTATATCATTCAAGGTTGTATCATTCAAGGTTAAGTGAGGAAATATTTTCTGACATGGTCTTTGCTTTATCTGTTCTGTGGATAGTGACCAGTGGATTGATTACTTGCTACCTTACCATTTTTAAAGGCTAAACATCACAGCCACCTTTATTTCAGTGTTCTGATCACATAGATGTAGGTGTTTGGTCCACTCTTTTTCATGCACATACATAAATGTGTAAGGAGTAGCTTTAATTACAACACCATGAATTGTGCTCCAGTGGCATGTTTCCTTCAATTAGAAAGCAAAAGCTTCTGCTCATGATTGTTTCTTTAAGATTGTACAAATTTTTATTTAGGGCACCAAGAAGTGATAAATGCTCCATTCCTGGGAGTGTTCAAGGCCAGGCTGGACAGAGCCTTGGGCAACACAATCTAGTGTGAGGTGTCCCTGCCCATGGCATGGGGCTTAAAACTAGGTGATTTTAAGGTCCTTTCCAACCCTAACCATTCTATGATTCGATGATTCTGTGATACCTGTAGAAGCCCTTCCTGTTATTTTTGACATCCATGGTAAGACTCAATTCTAACTGGCCCTTAGCTTTCCCGACCTGGTCCCTAGCTTCCCGGACAATGTCCCTGTATTCTTCCCAGGCCACCTGTCCTTGCTTCCACCTTCTATAAGCTTCTTTCTTCCTTCTGAGTTTCCTCAGCAGCTCCTTATCCATCTATGGAGGCCTCCTGTCCTTCTTGCCCCATTTCCTTTTTATCGTGATGCAACACTCCTGAGCTTGTAGCAGGTGATCCTTGAATATCAACCAAGAGCCTTGGGCCCCCCTGCTCTCTAGGGCTATATCCCACGGAACATTACTAAGCAGGTTCCTGAAGAGGCCACAGTCTGCTCTCTTGAAGTCCATGGCAGTGAGCTTGCTGCACGCTCTTCTCACTGTCCTGAGGATCTCGAACTCGACCATCTCAAGATCGCTGCAACCAAGGCTGCCCTGGAGCATCACATTTCCAACCAGCCCTTCCCTGTTGGTGAGCAGGAGGTCAAGCATGGCACCTCTCCTTGTCGGCTCCTCTATTACTTGCAGAAGGAAGTTGTCTTCCACACAATCGAGGAACCTCCTGGACTGATTCTGCTGGGCCATACAATCACCCCAGCAAATGTCAGGGTGGTTGAAGTCCCTCATGAGAACAAGGGCCTGGGAGCTTGAGGCTGTTCCTATCTGTCTGTTGAATGCTTCATCCACAGATTCCTCTTGATTAGGCGGTCTGTAACAAATCCCCACAATAATGTCCCCCATAGCTGTTCTCCCTTTAACCCTGACCCACAAACTGTTGACTGCTCACCAGTCCTTCCTTTCCCCTGTCATTCGTGGGGCTGGTGAGCTAAATCAGCTCTGTTAATTGTTCAGGCAGGTTCTAGAGACTGTATGGTAAAGCAGCAGGAGCCCAGGGTTAGGAGGGAAGTGGCCCATTAGTGGCAAGAATAACTTGGGAGTCTCCTCAAAGTTTATCCTAACAATTCTGTGTTCTCAGTTTTCCTCCCACTGTAGCACTTGTTTACATAAAAAAGCAGTGAGAGTAATGATTCTAAATTAATTGTATAGGCATGCTTGCAAATGCATCTCTTCCTCTATTGCTGTATGCCTTTTAATTATTCCCTTATGCTTTTACAAGCATCTCATCTTCCCTTGCTTGCCTGCAGATTTAGCTGCTTCAGTTTTCTGTTACTATCTCTTACATATGTAGTCTCTAAATCTTGATGTCATGCAAATTTAGTAAACAGTATCTAACTGGGTGTCAAGAGTCACATAAATATTCCTTAGTTCATTGGTAAGGAGAATGTTACTCCTTTAAGTCTGCCAACTGTTCTACCATCATGAGCAATATGGCTTGTAGAGTGATAATCCAGAAATAGTTTATCTAGTTTGCTGTGTTCATTGAGCTTTTCTTTTATGAAGCATTAAGCAAAGTAGTGTCATTGTTTCACAGATGTGTTTGTATTCCTTGGCTTAATTTATTATCTATAAAGCATTGCAGAATGCTGTTGTGAAGTAGAAAGGAATGCTAGTGCTTAGAACAGGTAACAAAGCCAGCTAACTCTGGCACTCTTAGTCCTAGATGTATTGTTAAATGCTTTGTATTTTATGTATAGGTGTTTATTAAACAAGTTTGGCACAGGTTATGCTGAATTCTTAATTAGTAAATGATGAGTTTGAGAATGGAAATGAGGACTGTTTTCCATTTTAAGGTACAAGGCAGCTGTAAGACCAGTGTGATGACCTGAGCTGAAATAGTGAATTCTTAACTCATTTTCTGAGATCAGCTGAAATAATTTTCTATGGAAGCGGTATGAGTATAGAGATTAATAAAGTTTCTTCTAAGAAGGAATACTTTTAGAGTTCCGTTATATTAACCTTTTGAGCTTTCCTAAAAAGTCATGTTGATCTTCTGTATTTGTCTCCCCTGTGACAGAAGAACAGAAGGTGGACAGTAGTTCCTGCAGCCATAACTAGTTAACGAGCCTGTACCTCAGAAGTGTCTAAAGTTCTTACGTAACTTTTAGTTTAAATGTGCATCTGACCTTCTACAGGAAAGACCCCTTTATTGACACACGTCCTCTGTGTGTGTATATATATATATATATATGTAGTCATCAGAATCATTATGTATTCCATTGTGTCAAGCTGGTTTGACAGTGCAGGCAAGGTAAGTTACTACCCAAGCTTTACAAGCATTGTTTTCACACCAGTAAAACTACACTGGCCGGGGTTGTGATATGTTTTGAAAAAGTAAGTAAATTGAGTATATGGCATCAACATAATTTTCTCATATCTTCATACCAATGTCGTTTCTTACTCATTTAAAGGGTGCTAAATCAGATTCAAGGTACTTAATAGTGGGGCAGCTGTAACAGAAGTGCAGTATAATAGAACAAAAGATGTTTCACTTACATCAAATGCAAAATCCAAGCATGAAGAAATATTCTTCCTGCTACTGCTTTTAAAGTCCTTAGTTTACACTGGTGTAACGTTTTGAAATACTGTTAGTAAGAACTTCCTGCTGGGATAATTAAAGTTGTATAACTTGTCTCTGGAGAAGGATGTTGAGTTAAACATTGATGTCTTCTGGGTATAACTGTACTAGCGGAGAGGTTAGTGCTTCTGATTACCAACCATCGAATCTGCTGACCGTCAAATCTGCTGGCTGTTCTCGTGGGAATGTTTCCTAACCCATTTCAGTTGAAGTAAGCCAAAAGCAATTTTAAAAGTAAGTCTTTCCTAAGTTATTTTGACTAAAGCATTGGAGAAACTCTGGCCCATAAAAACTGAGGAAGGAGTAAAGAAGAGTGGTTGAATTAGAGCAAGCTGATGAAAGTTTTCTGCTCATGTGGTGGCTTGTGGAGTGTATCTTAAGTAACAATGGAAAACCACTGGCAATGATGCCAGGCTCAACACCAACAGTGAGCTAACACTGATGGTAGTGATATATTGAAAAATAATTCTGACTTGCATTTCACTATGGAGTTTGCTAATTCGTTTACTATGGACATAAAATAATGATATTTACATACAGAGATTCTTGTTACATTTCATTTGAGTCTCAAGATTGAGGAGAGATACAATAAATGCAATATTTGGAAACAACTTAGTGCTGCTGTATTTATTGGTAGAAGCCCCTCTTGGAGTAGTAATACAGCTGTAATATTATGGTTCTTTTAGTTGTGGGATGTTATAAATAAGATCCTGAAAGTATGTGCAGTTTTTCCATGTTGTGTTCTCTGGTTCCTTTTAGAATTCCAGCCCTTGTCCTTTCATTATTTTAGATAACTTTAGGAAGGAAATAAAAATGTGATTAGCAGTAACTAGTGCCTGGATAAAGTTTAGTTTATTTATCTCATTCCCTTTGAAAGAGGAACAAAGCATTCTCAAGCAAGAAAACATCAAGTATTTCAGTCAGTCTACCTCTTTCCTACACTAGCAATAAAAAAACATTTCTTGTATGTTGTCTGATGTGTGCTTTGAAGATGTGTGTCATGGTTTGGACAAGTGTGGAGAAAAGAAGCATATCTGAAATTGGGAAGATTCACATTGGATGAGAACACCTTGAGGGCTACTTCCAGTTGCTGAAGATCAAAATGCAGACCATGACAACAGTTAATTTAAATCTTTTTTCTTTACTAGGAAATGAAGGTGTTTGATGAATATTTCCCAATTTCAGATGACTTGATTTTAGTATATATTCATCATTTCACATAAAAATGCAGCTTTGGGGAATGTTGACTGGAATAACTTGGAAGAAGATGCTTTTAAGAACATGAATAATGTGCTAAATTTGTAAGTTTCTGTAACAGAAGAAATAAAAGGCTGTTTTTTCCACTTAATTCTTTGCAGGGATCTCTAAAGAGTGATTAAGCATACCCATACCTGATGTGAAGGCAATCATAGATAAGTAATCAAAAGGTGAATTACAAAACTTTCTACATCTGTCCCAAAGTTAGCTTAGAATGACTCCACAGTGAGCTGGATCGAGCAGCTGGATGGGCTGAAAACAAAGGGTGTAGTTTCATGGTGCAGCTGAACTGAATTACCAGCTCCCACCAACAACAATGGAAGGGGAGGTTTGCCCTTTTCCTTAATCTTCATTTTTTTCCCCTCCCTCCTTTGAGTTATAACAACATGTTCTCCCTTTTGTCTGCACTGGAATGAATCTGACTGCCAAGTAAATTACTTCATTGTGCTTACCTAGCAGATGCTTGGTGCATTTCTGCTTGGTTAGTTTTTCCTCCTTTTTTATCAAGTTGAATTATCTTAGTGTGTGGTCACCACCACCACCACCACCACAGCTTGGTCAGGGTGAGCAGGACCTCCTCTCAACCAGGGGTGAGCTGTAATTCTGTTCAAACTGCCTTTGAAACTATGCCCTGACATTCCAAGTAAGAAATAGGTTCCTGCCAGTTCAGTTTCTTGAACTGACTCCTCAGGGCATTATATGTATACCAGTGCCAGCACAAGAAGAGATTAAATAATAAAGCAGAGATGGGGAACAGGACAGGAATGCCTGGTTTAGCCATTTTGGTAGTTGAGCTGCAGCATGAAGTGTTGCCTGAGAGTTTATCATTGAAACATTGGCAGGTGAGTCATTTCACTGTTACACATGCTCTTCAGAGCAAAGTCACGTAATTTATTGGAGGTCATGTAAGTGAAAAGCATGTCAGTACACAGTACCACTGTTAACAAATACTGGATTTGTCAGTGTCCTTGTTTTTAGGGTTTCCTTAAGTTAAAGCAACAACACACAAAAGAACTTCCTACTGAACGTTCATGCAGCTTGAAGTTGCAAGTGTCAAAATGTAAAACGGCATGTAATTACTCTTTAAATTCTTGTCAATAGTACTCCTTAATTTTGCATTATTAAAAAAAAAACAAACCATAAGGGAATAATCCTGTAACATATATAACTTTTTTTATTGTATTTAATTACAAATTACAACATACTGGTTAAAGGATGTGTTCGCAATGCGTAAAGTTGTACACCAGCATGAGCCATCACAGCCTCATTAAGCCATGTCAGTTAAATGAGGAAGAAACCCAATTTTCATTAAAATGCTTTTATTTTAGGATGTAGTCAAGGATATTTGGGTTTTGTTTTGTTTGTTTGCTTGGTATAAAAAAACCAATTTCCATGTCCATGGAAATTTCATCCCCTCAGGCCAAAGTTAAGATTACACTTTAGTAGTGCTGATAAAGAATTGACATCAGTGCAACTCCTGACAGTTAGCACTCTTGGCTGTCATCCTGCCTATAATGTACAGATAGATGGTCAAGGTGCCTTTGAGCCAGTTGCTAAGCATTACTGTTTCCTACATGGTGTTTTAGCACAGACGTTAAAGGCAAACTTCAGAATAATGTCCTGCTCTCTGGTGATTCAGTAACCAGTTCAGAAGTAGCTCATCCACATGTACACTTGGAGTGAGAAGATGGAATGGAGGACTAATTCAATACAGTGATCCAAGCTATGCTGCCTCTGCTTATAAGCACTGTTAAAGTCCAGTGAGTATTTCAGTCTGGTGGCCTGTTTCTGAGAATTTCAATCAGTGTGTTACTCACTAGCAAAAGCCATGGTGGGACTGACTGCTAAGCAGTTTCAATTTGCTAGTTGTTCTCGTGTATGCAAAGGAATTTCACCTGTTGAAGTGAAACTGGCATAAGATCATAG
>JAOSLQ010062228.1:0-22189 GCA_025629905.1 Lorius lory
TGATGGACAGTGGCTTAGCAACTTCATTTGCCAGCTCCTTCAGGACCCGCAGATGGATTTCATCAGGTCCCATGGACCTGTGCATGTTCAGGTTCTTAAGATGGTGTCAAACCTGATCCTCTCCTACAGTGAGGTCTTCATTCTCACAGTCCCTGCTTCTGCCTTCCAAGACTTGAGTGGTGTGGTCAGAGCCTTTGCCAGTGAAGACCGAGGCAAAGAAGTCATTTAGAACCTCAGCTTTCTACAAATCCAGGGTAGTTTTGATCTTAAAAAAAAAAAAAAAAAAGAGTCATGGCGAAAATGCTGTGGCTGCACAGCATCAAAGATCAAGCCACCTCAGCTGGAAAATCTGAATATGCAAAACTGGAGGTTAAACTGCTGATTCAATGTGGATTATCTCAGATCTTCAGATGTAACCTAGCCTTGTATTATCCTGAGACTGGCTCCCCATAGGAGCCTCATTTTCACTGTTTATATCCTGCAGCGGCTTTTCTTTTCCCCACAATAGAAGTACTGATTGGTGACATTTTAAAAACCTTTATGAAAGTCACCGTTTTAATCTGCTTAATTCCAAGGACAGATATTAGGTCTTCTATATGTTTTTAGGCTCAATATCCATATTTTTATAATTTCATTCATGGAGTGAAATTAAGCCATGAACAGTATTAAGATTGTCCTACCTTGTACCATAATCTATTACCTTGTTTCCTTTATTAATAACATAGGAAAGTTATTTTCACATGTGTATGCTCCAGCAATGCAAAGGGAGTATCTGTTTTCCAGAGGTGCTTTGGTGCAGAAGATGGAGCATTTACCAATTACATTAAAGTACAGATTTAGTTCATTTGGGTCAAGATAGGTCCAATAATTTCAGTTCAACTGTATCATTTTATAGAAGTTAAAATTCTCATGTATTGTGATTTTTGTGTGAAGAATCAAATGCATATAGGTCAAAAAATTACAGTGTCAAAATTCCCATGCTGGCATTGCCATGATCACACTGCACTTCTGGTTTGCAGTGTTTTGGATTACTGGCCATACTGAGAAACGCTTTCATATAGATTGTAGAGTACACGTATAGCATCAGAATTAGTCTTGGCATGGAAATATTAACATTTTGATTTCCTGACTGCTGTATATTTAAAATTCATAACAATTTTACATATTAATATTTATTTTAATGGAATTTCTAAGAAAAAGGAAAGAAGACAATTATCAAAAGGAGGAAAATAAACAGGAATTATATACATGATTCATTTCAAAACCAACAGTAAATAAAGCTCCCTGAAACTGCAACAGAAATGCAAATGTCAATACCAGCTTATGTGACCTAGTCATCTTCTCTGTCCTTTATTTACTCAGCACTCAGGTGGTGAATTTTATGGTTTTAGTCCTACATTTCTTCCTGCAATTGACATTGTAAGGAATTTCTATTGTAATATTGGTAACACAAACTATGTAACTCCATCAGAGGTTAGCACCTGACAAGATGTCCTTGTAGTGAAGCAGGAGGTGGTTCTTCTGACTCTCAGCATCTGCCTCACTGGGGGCACAGGCTGAAGCACAAAGGGCTACTTCATTTATAAGCTGCACCTGTTTTCTGAGCTTCCTAGTCATCCAATGAATGCAAAAGAAAGCTAAAGTCTGCAATCATACTTCAGAATAGAAGTAATAGAAAGTCGCGGTGGGGTAGTGGTTTGGTTTGGCATGGCTGGTTTAGTTTTGTTTGGTTTGATTTTATTTGCGTTTCCTAGAGAAATTGTAATAAATTAAGCCTATGTTCTACTCAGTGAAGTATCTTTTCTCCAATAATCATCAGCTGATTATGAAAAAGAGACCACTGTCACAACTGAGGATGTTAACCAGAATGTATTTTCTCATTTGAGGGCATTTTCAGTCTTGTTTTGATAGATGTTACGTTTAGTCCCTTTGTCAGTGCAGAACTTAGATGGGTGAATTCCATAACCTGTGACAATTTTTATCCACTCATGGTGATGGAAGCTTGGAGGAGGTTGTTGCAGCTATCATATTCTTGGTCTTAATATGTATAAATATGTACAGATTTACACAATGACCTCTTCACTGAATTAAAACCTATTTCTAAGTACTCAAAAGGTTTTTTTTTTTCAAAATAGCTTCAGTGTTTTGCTCTACATTTCATTGCACTTACCCTTGAAGACAATGGAGATGTTTTGTATTCTGTTTTTTTTCCCTGAAAGCTTAAATAAATATCAAGTATCCAAAATGTGTCAAAACAATCTGTATATCAGTTTCAACCATACTCAGCTGCTCTGTAAGGCATTAATTTTTGTTTTAGCTTTTTTAGCTTGTATAATAATGTTACATTTGCAATATTGAGAGGAGGAGGATGAAGGAAAGACAGTGCATGGAGAAATATTGTAGACTTTTCATTCCAGCTTAGAAAATTCCCTCAACATAAACAGAAATCCACCTTTATTCTTTGCCTTCTGCTTGGTGTCAATGCCATTTATGTTAGTTACAGTCATGGTACTAGATCATAGTAGGTAGTGACTATCATCTAAACACTGTGGACAGATGGCCTTTTAAAAGGCATACAGAAGGGAATTTATGTGCTCTTTCTGAGGAAATCTGGAAATCTTCACAGTTGAGAGCAAACAGTATAACATTTGTGAAAACATTTCCAATCTAGGAAGTGTCAAGAGCTAACTGGACTTGGAGTTAGGAATTGGACAAAATCTGATGAAAGCCAGCAAAACAACTCAAAATATTACCACATTGCCACCCACAAATGTTAGCATAATAATTGTGTTTCACTGTGTCTGGAGGTGATGTTGCTTGCCACAGGGATAGGGTGTTGTGGAGAGTGTGGTTTTCCCCACACTTGCCCTTCTTTCTTCACTGCAGGGAAATGTGTTATTTCCAGAGAGGTCTGGCATAATTCAAAATAGTCTGTTTCTGTCCTTGGGGAAGTTTGTTTGTCTTGTGGTAATGAGAAAGTCCTTGAGGTAGCTAAGTGACTGATAGGAGTTATGTCCCCAGAGACCTTTTGGAAGGACCCAGAAGAGAACGCTCCCAGAGTGCTTGTGAGTGTGGCAAATGGGGATCCTGTGGGTCAGCCTCTTTATACTCTTTACAATTTATCACTGGGGTGAATAGCAGCTTCTGTAGTTAGCCTCTGCCAGTGTATGATCTATACATTTGGGAAGCTGAGAAAAGTCTGAGCTCACATGGAGGAGATGTATGTAAAGCCCCTTTTTCTGACAGGCATTTGTGTGCCTCCATATTTTAGGTCATTCTCTGAAAACTTGGTGTGACTCTTAGGAAAAGATTGTTCTGATGTTTTGAAGACTATTTGAAAATAAATGAGTATGTCTTTTGTTTGCTTTATTATTTCCTCATGAAAATTTATTTAGAGAGGACGAACTGCAGGAGAAACTTGACTATCTGTAGTTTAATGGCCTGAACCAGGAGCTCAGCCCCTCAAAATGCAGCTGGTTATTTAAGTGCTTTAAGTATCAGTGGAGCTATCTAGAATCAGACCAAATCTGTGTGTTTTCCTCCTAGTTGCCTGTTACTTCGTTGTAAATGGATGTTTCAAAATGCCAGCTCACATTCACATTATGCATTTCTCCATATCAACACCCCATGTGAACCAAAGATTGTTTCAAATTGCCTGCCTTTCAGTTTCCATCTACATAATTAGTGAGGTTGTATGCTATTTCATAAATTACAACAGTTTCTAACCTGCTGATTCATTTGCAAGGGTGAAAGGTGAATGTTCAATGATTTCCACCACGGTTAACATAAACATTGACCTGATCAACTGCAGTGCTCCCTCTGTGCCATAGCACAGCCACAGATTTATCTTTCCTGCCTCAGCTTGCTCCAGGCATCTGATTAAAAAGCCCAGACCAAAGTCTTCTTTTATATGCTTACTTTTTTCTTTGGAGCACTTTACCAGGACTATACTCATGCCTCCCTGCTGTTTACATGCTTTGTGGTATTTATTGTCTGAGTTTTCCTCTCAGTGTGGCACCAAGGTCTAACTGCATAATATACCTTCCACATGCAAGCATAATCCGCACCTTCTTCATCACTCTACTATATTAGGTATGATTCAATAATGTTGTGGATATAATAGGAAAAAAAAAAAACAATCACAGAAGTCCCTGAGATTTTCAAGTTGCCTCAGAAGACTAATAAAGTTAACCATACATTTCTTCTATCTGCTCTTAACCAGGCTTCACTTCTTAAATCCATGCAAGAAGCTGAAGGTTTAGTGTGGTGATGTCATCTGGACAAATAGTTTACTAGAGTTATTGCTATTAATCATGGGTTGCTATTGATCTGTTTAAAACCACATGCGGCATAGTGCTAGTACGGAAATGTGTATTAGGAAAAATGACTTTTCAGGAGCAAAGACTTTCTGAACTTGCACATGACGAGGGTAAAAAAAAAAAGAAAGGAAAGATTAAATTACTTGGTATAGCTTAAAATGGAGGTCCTTTCAGGGCTTAATGTTAATCTCATTATCCATAAAAAAATTCTAAGAATAGATGAAAGCATTTCAGAGTCTGAGAAATGAAGGCATTTATTTAAAAATGGATACAATGCAATATTTATTTTCAAGCTTTACATTTTTCTTTTGCAGTCTGTGCAATTTAATGTGTTTTAATATTACTACAAAAAGTCCATTATCTACCAATGCCTGTCTTTAGTTTTGAAGTGTTTGGTATGGCATTAATCACAGAATAGAAACTTCTGGGTCTGATACATATTCCTTTGCTGGAGTAAAGACAGATTTGTAAAGATAGATAAAATAAAAATATACAATAATTAAAAATATTTTAGTTTAGTAGTAGAAAGTATCTCTTTCTAAGGCCTGAAAGCAATATTAAATAACATAATTTCCTCTCGTGACTATAAAAAGACTATAAATGCATTTAGCAGTTATGTGAGTTTAAAAGAAAAAATAAGGTCATCTATAAACAAAAAGAGGCTAAAATGACTGTAGCACGACTAACTGCCCTCATCCTTCAAGGGCTATATAGTAATTTGATAAACAGCAGTCATTAGGTTTTTTTTCTTCAGGTACAATTGTGATATCATTGATGCATTTTAAATCTTCAAACCTTCCCAGAAAAAGTTCACCATTCATATATGACAAGGATAGCAAACTGGAAAGTGACCTGTGCATTTGGAGGTAATTTCAAAGACAGTCAACATTAGTTTTTCAGGTCCATAGAATCACACAGTTTTAACATTCTAAAAATGCTAGCAAGGTCAGGTCACCCTAATGATTTTGAAAGTCGAGGTATTTTAAATTTGAAAATCCCTGTAAATCTAAAATATGTAGTTACTTTTTTCCCCTGATCATCTCATATAATATCTAAACGAGAAATAATGCTAACCAAAGTGTTTTTCATTACTCTTGACATAAATTAACAAACACTCGCATTAAGATACTTCTTGCATTAGACACTCAGTTCAAACTGACAATCTTGAAAAATACAATCCCTTATTTATAGTGAATATTTTTTTATGTTAGAAAATCTAACATACTTTTCCCCTTGACTCTATAATATAAGAAAAAAAAAAAGAAAAAGAAAAAGAAAAAGAAATCCTGCTCATGAGGGTTTTGTTTGCCGTAGCCTTCATAGCTGAAGAGGTGACATGTGATAGGTGTCACGTGATAGAGGTGACAGAGCTTTCACTTAGTAGGCAAAAGTATGTAAAAAGACTCTATGATCAGAAATAAAATGAAAATAAATGAAAATAAAATAAAAAAGAGCAATTAATCTGTTGGAATAGGCAACAGATGAACACTGACAGTCAGAGGTTAAATCATGAGATTTATTCCTTAATTATATGCTGTAATTCAAGCACGTATTTAATCCTAGAAACTTTGGATGCTGAGGGTGACCCAACAAGTTTATAACAATTACATGAGCATAATGACTCAGTCTGGTCTTTATTAAACATATCCAACTAAAGCAAATGAGTTGTTGAAAGTTTTTTTAACAAAGTATGATTTCCTTGACAACAAAAATTGACTTCAGTTTTATCCTTGGTATGCTGGGATAGGTTCTTAGATGACATAATTAGGAGAACTTTCCTGTGTACAACACTCTCAGTTATATACACTAGGTGAAGAAAATAGTTTTCTGTATATAGAGATAAAAGGCAGAAATTCTTTGTGGTCTTATATAGCAAATCAGGTGCAAAAAGAGTCACTGCAATAGTAAGAGGATAATGGCTGTGGAAGCAGAAACAGCTGTCAATTTTTTTATTTTTTTTTTTGGCAGAAAATAGTATATTTGATAAAACTGTAGTATCTGTGAGGCATTTCAGCTTTCCAGGATATGCTTTGAGTAGTCACAACATAACTGAAAATAATGAAAATTTCGGTGTTCTAAATAAACTTCTTTTTTACTGAAAAATGTAAATGTTTTGAAGTAATGTTTTTTCTTTACTGTCTTTTGAAATATTTATTTTAATATGTACTAATATCTCATGTCCAAGACAAGCTTATTTACTTTTTTTTTTAATTCTCTTCTTCCTTCCTACCCACTGTATAAAAAATAGTATATTTTAGGGAAAGATTACATAATATCATTTTCCAGCCATATTGTGGGGGCTTCAGAGGGAACTTAAAATCATGCCTTAATTTCATCAGTCAGTTTCAAAATTTTGCTTCTGAAAAATGGTAGTTTTATCTCATCTTGTCTGTACAACCCATCAAAGAGGCTGCACTGACAGTCTAAGATGAAAAACGCAAGTTGCAGATTATTGCTAATCTAGGTGCTCTAAAACTTGGTGTACTCACAGCACGGTGGAGGGAAAAGCACTGTGGCTGAGAGGGAAGAATGCAGGTCATGCTGAAGTAACATGAAAATGCTTCACATTCCTGACATGTGCCGTATGAGCCCTGGAGACTAGTATCTCAGTAGCACTGTTGTGACAGTGTAACAGAAGGAAAAGACCATGAACTGCCCAATAATTTTAATACCACCCTAATAAGATCTGAGCTGTGAAGCTCCCTCTTAAACTGCAAAACACAGTATATGTTACTTAACAGATAGGAACAGAAGTAGCTTTACAGTTCTAACCCTGTTGAGTTCAGCAGAAAAGATAGAATTACTGTTGTCTAGAATGGAGCAGTGCTCTTAATGTTAAGTGGTCAAATCACCAAGTCTTTGTCTCTAAAGTACTCAGTTTCATAATACCTGTTATGTCTAATCAGACAGACAGAATAATAACAAGGGATAGCATCATCTGATTACAATGGCTCTGCTAGATGTGTCTCCATCAACATTTCAAAATAAGAGGTGTCAAGAGAATCAGAACCACTTGTTTTGATCTTCCAGGTTAACACTCTCATGCTTTTCCTATTAACTAAATATAGAGATGCCAATAGCTTTTATACATTATATTCTATATGAACTGGAATAGTTTTTTAAGTATCCACATAACTACAGTCAGTTGCTTATGTCAAATCTACGTTTCTGTGGGAGAGAACACTAAATACTGTTAATGGGAGTAATATAATTAATATTTTCAGGTCTGGCTACATGTGTTGCTTTCAGGTACTGATCAGTTCCTAAATAACCATGAATATTCTCATTTAGCATTCAATATTTAAGAATAAGGGTCTACAGCATAACATTTCTTTATCTTTGGGGGGTTTTATGTGTGTTTTTTGACACTATGACCTCCTTTACAAGTTTACTGGTCACTTAGCACAGGTGGAAGAATGGGTTTGTTTTATAGCATGTAAACTGTACTGATTTACTGTCATTTTGTACTAAGAGCAACTTATAAAAACCTGGTCCTACTAAAAAGTGCAAATATTATGTAAAATGTACACCTCAAAGAAGAAAAACATTAGTAACTAGTTTATGTTTGAAGACTGAAAACTAATCAGAGGTAGGGGGTATAAAATAGCTAATTTTTATACCTGTGAATATGTTACGCTATGTTTAAGATTGGAATACATTGTCTGAAAAATTACTGAACAAACCCTGTTTGTTAGCAGTGGAAGTTGGATTATCCATGGTCTCTAATATCTGTATAGAGACAATATACTGGAAAATTAGCTCTGCTTTATCTACTGCCCAACACTGCAAGTTGAAGCAGGTGGGGCAAATTTATGTTGACAAAGAAGCTCTAAGGATCTTACTGTTTGTTCAATGCTGATTCTGCAGTAAGAGAAATGCCAATACACATTGCAAGACTACTAACTTTACAGTGAAGTCATCTCTGCATGCTTGACAACTAGGTCAAAGTGCTTAAGACATGCTGGTTCTAGTGGAGTAACACTTCCATTTTCTTAATCTGCCACACAACCTGTTAAGATTTGATCTATAGTTTTACTAAGCAATTAAGAAAACTGTAGTAATAGTACCAATTAACTGATATGATCCCCATGATATTTCTTACTAGATCAGCAGCCAATGCAGTGCTCTCTTAGCTGATCAGAAAAGTCTAGTCTATTGCCTGCAGTCTCCTCAAAAGCTTATCCTGTGCATGCATGCATCTGCAGTCAGATTCCCACCAAACATCTCTCATTTTATTTGGTTTTCTTGCTTTTAATCTACTAAACCTCTTTTGTGTGCCACAACCAAGCCTGGTTCACTTAGCCATTGTTCAGGACTGACACAATAATTTTCATTTGATCATGACATAACGAAAACCACTCAACCTTATGAAAAGTTACTGAATCAATGCACTTCCATGATCAAATTTTTAATGATTTTATCTCTTTTAACTCATGAGAGGCAGTTGCCTATGTATAAGGAAAATTACTCCTCAGTCTTAGAACACAGACATCACAGGAAATGCAGCATTAAAGTTTAGAACCTCGAGAAAACATCATGGGGATTTAAAGCTGGTCATTGTAATCTCAGCAATGACACCATATCAGAGGCAACAAGCAAACTGTAACAAAAAAAAATATTAGAAGATAGTTAGATTAGAAGATAGTTTTCTTTCCAGGGAATGTTTGCAGGACTAACTAGCTGTAAACTTCCCTAAGGGGTTGAAAGGGAGCAGCATTGGTACCTAGCAACATTCAAACTGGCTGAACAGCAGGGTGTAACACTAAGCTCTGTTGCTATTAACATTCATGATGAACTCCGACAAGCCAGAAGGGACCTAGCAACAGAAAGCTGAAAAGCCAGAAACATAACTCTCTGAATCAGTAAAAATGACAGAAAAAGCTCTGCTTTTGAGTATTTTGGACATTTGTAAAGGTGATTTCATAGGTGGGATTACTGCAAACCAGAAAAAATATATCTGTTAACAAACTGAAAGGAATAATTTGATTTTAATTTAGGAGCCAGCAGAAATGCAATCACTAATACACAAAGAAATGACATGTAATTTGATGATAATTCCTTTAAGACATGTTTCTTCAAATTTCAGCTAGAAATAGGAGGAAATAAATATATTTTTTACATTTTATATTGATTGATTGATGGCTTGGCTTCACAAGCGAAGATTTGGGAAGGGCTTTACCCATGCTTACTACAAGCACGATGACCGAGGGCATGTGGGATATGCAAACCTGATTGGTAAAAGGGTGCTTAGGCAATCAGGAAGTGTCCAACCAGGACTGTCAGGTCCTGGGCAATCTTGAGTGACCCATGTGCTGGTCCGTCCACATGCAAGGTTGGATCTGCAGCTTCCCATGCACATTGTCACCTGCCGTTTTACCCTCGCCTGTCCATATAGACAAGTAATGATACTGAACACTGATTATGACCTGAGAACAGGAAGACATAAAGATTTAGGGTGCTTCAGCAGATTTTGTCAATGTAAAAGAACAGAGAGGCAAAGAACTTAACGGACAAAGGAAACAGAGCAGAATTGGTCTAAGTGCAACAAGAATTACATCACGTTGTGTAGGAACATGATTTGGAAATTATTACAGTGCTGCTGACATTTTCATTATAAATGCCTATTTCCATGCTTCATAACTCAGCAAGAGGCATTCACTCTAGGCTAAACTAGTAGAAGAGGTCTCAGCCTCGGAGAAATGTTTTGGTGTGTGTGGATGTATGTGTGCAAAATGCAAAAAAGGAAAACGCCAAGAACACAAATAAATCTGGGAAGTTTTTTTATAAGGTACATTTTTTTCTTACTTAACAAAATGATCATCCCTGTTATCTAAAAAAATAGAGGGAATAATTTTGTATACTCATTATGATAATTATAGTTTATTTATGTTATAATGACTCAAGAATTCAGACAAGAGGGTTGATTTGACAGAACTGATTTTTGGTGGTGCTTCATAGAGGGTATATCTGCATCTGTAGCTTTGTGCTATTTTGATGACTGGGCCCTTAAAGCATTTTGCATTGTATTGCAAATGCCCTAAAAACTTCATACATGTGTATTACCTTACATTATACATAAACTTGCTTATCGTTTTGTCTGTCTCAGATCATAAAAGGAATAGAGTGTGAGTCCCAGAGGTCCATAAAGTGCAAGCACAATTTGTCTTATTGTTTGTTGTCCCTAAGACTTCCACTAGCACAAGTAAGTTATAAACTTTGCTCAGTATTCTACCTTCTAACCCAAACCCTTCTAACCCAAACCATTTGATTCTGTGTTTCCATCATTTTGGATTGACAGCATCAGCCTGACTTACCTGCAAATACACAGTAAGTCCTGCCTAGCAACATGCACCAGACTAACCATGTGTTTTCAGGCCCAAACACATCTGTCCCAGAACTGTGCAAAGCCATACTCTCTTCATTCTTGGTGCTGGACATCACAGTTGAGTTAATGATTTGATTAAGACATCAGTTTTCCACAAAAAATGACTCTGTGGGAAAACAAGAAACTGCGCAGGAAAACATTGTAATTGTAGCTAAAATTATGCTATTAACTGATGTTCCTATAGAGTTGGGAATATGTGTATTTTTTTTTCTAATCTCTTACATCAATTTTGGTTACTATGCTTGATTAAAATTATTCAATTTGAAGAATTTTGAAAAAAGGCACATGAGTTGCAGAACTGAAGTGCTCTCCTGGACCTGGTCCTCTGACAACAGACACACCAGGTAAGACAGACTTTTGCAGAACCAAAAGACTAGATGGCCAGCAAAAAATTTTATTTATAAACTGATACATTTCTTCCATAATTCTTGTGAATGGGCTATGGATATCACCATATATTTCTGCAAAGAAGGCTCAGAAACGCTTTTACCCTGCTTTGAAGTGAGCTGGGTAAGGAGGGAGGAGATCTGGTCCACCGAGCTCTGAAATTCTTCACTCCTTCTCAACAGCACTTAGCATTTGTCCCTTATTGCAGTGGGAGTCAGAGTTTCAGGTTTGTCAGTTTACACCAATTATTTTTTTCTTTCTCTCTCTGTTCCGTGGCTATCTGATCAAAGTGCTCCCATCAGCTGCAGTTTTGACAGAAGCTTAAACAGCAGCCTGACCTGAGAAGTGAGAAAAGCACTCTCTCAGGTAGGTAAAACCTAAGTCATCCCACTGTTATTAACAAATGTAATAATATTAGCTGGTATGGCTCCCAGCTGCATTTTGGACCTGCACTGCTTGGGCACAGCACAGAGAAGAGAGATTCTGAGAGAGAGAAAGAGGGAAAGAAGGGGGAAAAGAAGGGAGAAAAGACAGGGGAAGAGGGAAGAAAGTAGTAAGAGGAGAAAAAATGGTAAATAAATGATCAGCAAAAGGAAATGCAAAGAGAAAATGAACTCAAAAGAAGGATAAGAGGGAAAAATGGAAGGAACAAAGAATACTTAAAGGATTATTCTTTTTTTAACCACATCGTAGCTTTGTAATTTTTTTTAGGGGGTGGGGAAGAAGGGCTGGGGGAAAGGTTCTCTCCCTTCTTGTTGTTCTCTTTAATCTCATTCTTTCTGTTTTGTGTTTGGTTGTTGGTTTTTTTTGTTTGTTTGTTTTTTGGTTTTTTGTTTGTTTGTTTTGTTTTTTTTCAGTTTCACTCCAAAATTAGATTTTTTTTCATGTACACACAAGTCCTGAATCACAAAATGAGAGCTCTTCCTCCAAGTAACATCAGAAGTGGTTAGCTTAATCTAACCTTAGATGTATCCAGCTTTTCCTGCAGAAAAGCTATGCTGTCTTACTTCGGTTAAGATCAGAATATAACTAGCTTTTCTATTTGAATTATCTCTCAGAATATGTGCTGCCAAAGACTCTATAATATGGACATGTGAGGAAAGCAGAATATATTAGCAGTGTACTTTCACTGTGCTGTACTGCTCAGGTGGATAATACAAAGCAGCCACAATCAAAACCTGTGGGTTAGCTTAATGCAAAATCCCATAGTAGGTGCACCTGTCACATAAGAAAATGTTTCAACTGTATGACATCATATTACCAGCAATTAATATTTTTGCAGTAACAGAATTTCTACCTGAAGTTGATTTCCAAAACTGGTTGTGATGACTTTGCTAAAATGTTTTAAATTCTGGTGGAATTCTGCAGGCAGCCAAGGTTGCAGCATTTTGGACTCTGAGGTTTAGGTACAGGGAATGAAACCACTGCATGAAAGTCGCACTGAACATCTCTAATCAGCCACAGCTTGTAATTAGGCAAATAACTAATCACATAAGTATCTCTGTGTTCTTTCTCTCTGTTGGCCAGTAAGCCTCAGTGGAAGCTTGTTGTATTTATTTGGTAGTAAATCAACATGAACGTGCTTCAAGCAACAACATGCTTTTTAATTCTGTATTTCAATTTCAAAGCAACTGCTTTTTCAGGTGATACAGTTCCCCGCTACTCTCCTATGGCAGTGGTGCTGTCTTGCAGCCTGAATGTTAGAAGAAAATGCTTTCTGACCCTATGACTGGCAGATAATTCTCTCTTTCTTTTTTTATTTTTTTTTCTATTTTTTTTTCTTTTGTCTTACTTCTTCCCTCTAATTAGAAATAACAAGAGGATTCTGTGCTTCAAAAGTGAATGGTATGTGTTCTGTCAATAGCTGAAATACATAAACTTCCTATAGTGAATCAATGACAGCTGAGCACCGACAATACCTGACTTGACTTAGATTAAAATTCTTTAAAGCATTGTAGAGCTGCCATTAGAAGATGCTAGTAATTTTGAGGGGTGTTCACAAAAGAGCTGTGTGCATGATTAAAGAATTGGAACACGTCTGTTATAATGAAAGACTCCAATAGGTCCATTTATTTGGTTTATCACAGATGACATCAAAGGATAACTTGATCACAGTCCCTGACCAAGTACTCATGAGAAGAAGTACTTTTGGAACTGCTATTTGGTTTTGGTTTTGCTTTAAGTTTAGCAGCCCACAAGAAACAGTAAATGGAAGCTGACAAATTCAGCCTAATAATGAAACAGGTTTTGAACTCCCATATTTGGATATAAAGAATGCATAAACACCTACCTAAACATCTCAATTTCTACAGTAAAGAAATTCAGGCTAAAATAAGGTGGAATTAGTTAATGACTAGAGTAGCTAACTCTGGAACAAAAATAGTGGATTCTCTGTCTTGGAAAGATCCCATGTGTTTTTAGAATATAACTATTTTAAACCAAAATATTTAATGGACAGCCTTATGGCTTGACATGTACAGAAATTCAGATTAATTAACCACAGCACTCCTTTGTGGCCTTACAGTAAATCTGTGAATTTAACTGTGTTATATTGTTACCCTTTTTTCTTATTCCATGATCTTTGCTAAAAGCACTGTACTTCTTGTTTTCTTGCTTCAGGTTAGCTCCTGATCATGACAACTATAAGCATGTGGACATTCATTTTAACTGAGTTCAGCTTGTCCATGCAGGACTCGGTGTATCATCTCTACAAAGGAAAAATGTTTTCCTAAATTTCTACAGCAATCTAATACGTTGGAGCACATATCTTCAGTGGACCACTTGGATGCTGCGTAATATGAATCAATGAAGAATAATAGGTATTTGAAAAGTCCAAAATACTTATACTGATGGGTTTAGAACTACCTTTTGCCTTTACAGCTGTCTTTCGCATCTGTCTGAAATTAAAAATGCAGCAACAGTTTTCTGCCTAATAAAAAGAAACAGACATAAAAAACCAAATCTGTTGCATAGGTATTTAAATATTTGTTTTGTTAAAATATCAGAGCTATCACAAAGAGATATTTTAAATGACCGTTTTAATAAACAACAATGGTGAAATGGAAAAAGGCTGCAGTAGTGATATTTTTATATATTTATGCTTAGTAAAAAATGCCTATATCAACAACCTAGGAAACTAACTAGAAAAAAGGAAAGGTACAGGGGGGAAATTTTCAACACTTAACAAAGTAGGCTTGTCTCATAATTAAGATGTCTTTATAAATTATTAGAAAACTGATGTTTCACCTGTATATTTATTTTCCTACTCTAAGGTCACAGGAAAAATAACTCTTATTGGTCTCCTTCAAAGCTGGAGGTGGGGTGGGTAAGAAAATATCAAACCAATTGGACAAAAAGTCTTTGTTTTTTATGCAAAAGTAAAGTAAGGAGATGGCCCAGCTGAAATAATAGAAATGGAGCAAGAGAGAACAACCCTAAAATAAAGCAAAATAAATAATAAGACAGGAAAGATTTAAAATAAGAAAAAACTATCAACACACAAATGCTTCATGAATGTTGCTGAGAATTGTTTTGATCATCAGAGAAATTGCACGTTCCATAAGGCATGCCTTTTTTTCAGGAGGATGAGTTTTGTACAAATATATGCCTTAAATATATCCATGCAAAGTGTTAGATATACCTTTTCTTTTTTCTCAGAAATATATTTCTAATAAGTATTAAACACAGTCATTGTGTCGCTTTCACAAAGCTTGTACTTACAGCTCTCTTATCAAAGGTGAAAAACATGTTCCAGGTTTAAAGATCTATTATCTTCCAGTACCTGTCCTAATGTGCACAAAGTCTAGCAAATAAAAAAAATGAAAGGGAGAGAGAGAGAGAGAGAGGCAACTGGTTCTGAAATAGCTACAAGACAGAGCACAAAACCATTTGAAGGTTCCCTTCTCCTTGATGGAGAGGACAGCCAGATAATGGCATTTTGTTTTGTATGCTTCCCTTCGTGCTGTGTGTTGAAACACCAGGAGAGTGACATGACTAATCCAGAAATAATTTTTTAGGGGGAAAAGAGAACCTTCCGTCTCATATGCAAAAGATAAAGAGTGCTTACAAAAGCATAGGGAAACCTCATCCAACTCAGATTTCTTTGATCACTGCTTGCTTCGAGAATATCTTACCAGAGAAGTGCCAGCTGAGTCTGGGTCAACAAATTGGCTGGACAGCAAAATAGGGGACTTTCTCCTTCAAGCTTAGGCAGCAATGAAATAATGGAGGTCCTTGGAACAAAAGGAATAAGACTAGCTGTTTGCTGACTCAGGTTTCAATTGCTAGCTCTAATTTCCGCTGGACTGAACAGGTGCCAGTGCACAGCTGATTTGGTTTGAATGAAAACTTTACTCTTAACCATGATACACGTTGCAGTAGTCCAAAGAGCCATCTGGCCCTTCACTACGTCTGGAATTTGCTAGAAAAACACGTATTTTGAACAGCAGGGACAAATACAGGAAATATTTGTTCCATTAACATTAGACACCTTGTTTTCTGCTGTATGAGAATTTTCTCATTAAATGTAATAAATAATTTAATTATAATTAATTAATCAGTTAAATGTCTACACTTTCAAATTAGTCTCACACTTCAGCATTATGCAAGGAAAAAGCTACTCTTTTTCATAATGATGATGCATTTTAAAGAAAATTACTAGGACTTCCTGCTCAGTAATCATTACTTTTCTCAACAGCAACCATATGAATAATTCAGAAAGAGAAGAAAAAAAAAAAAAAAAAAAGAAAAAGCAGGACTTTTACTAGCCCTTTACAAACTTTTTGGTAAATAAATTTTTTCTTATATTTGAGAGAAAGCTATACAATAACAAGAAAACCAAACAATTTTGTTATTATTCAAAGATTTCTCAGTTTATTATTATACTGACAATTCCAAAGAATGCAGCTGAACAGAAACAATGGTTTTTAATTTTTCTACTTACCTTGTTTTAAGCTTTTTACTCCTGTGACATTAGCTTAAAACATAGAGATAGATTGGAATAAAAAACAATGTATTACTGGATAGGATTTTATTTTCCATTCTTCTTTTTTAAATATTACACCCTAAAGGTCAAGTATATTATACCCCCTTGTGTAATAAGCTAGATTGTATACATATTTTCACATATGGACAGACAAATCGTACATTTCTAATACATTGGTGTAAATGTGCTGCATATAAGCCTAAGTTCATTCATTCTAGTAGAGTATTATTTTTAATAAATCCTTTATGTTTAAAATATCTTAGTAACAAAGTAAAGAGTCATGTGTAAAACACTATTTTGGAACATGGAGTCATCATATCTGAAGTATTTTACCTATATTTGAGCTAAAGAGGTGGCCTGAAAAATCAAATTCTGTGGGACAGACAGGTTAAGCGTTATTCACTTCTTCTCGTAACAGTCAAGTAAGAGCCACCTACACTACAGCTACTCAATAAGCTGCAAAACCTGCATCAGTATGTTTTATGACCTATCAAAACTAAGAAGTGCAGTGTTAGTACCTCATCTCCTACCCATTTAGTAGACCATTCCGATGTCCCAGATACACTCTATGCTTCACTTTAAAAGCTGAGGGGTTTGAAGACTTTTCTGAAGTGTTTTGGGAATATGTGGCATAAATCCCGCGTTCAAACTAATATGAGCATTTGCAAGACCTTACTACCAGATAGATTTTGTATGGGAAAATGTGGAGTTTGCATATCCAGAATTTCAGTCACATTAATTTTAGAAATGTAGGTTCTTAAAGTACAAGTTTATATACTTAGAGCTGCTTAATATAAAGTTCATAAGAAGAGGTTGTACTGTCTTGCACTTGGTACTGGAAGAAAGAGTGAAATAACTTAATATTCATAAATGAAAATGTTTTCATGATAAGAACACCTAAACCAAACACTTCACTGACATCTGCTGAACAGATGATATTATAAATGGTAGGCTTGTGCTTTCCATTAGTAGGAGTCTTATGTTTTCTATAGAGTGAGCTGCAAAACAGCTTTTGTGATTTCCAAAAAGTGAGAAAGAGGAGGAATATGCAAGAAGAAAGAAAACTGTGTTTATTAGTGTTTGGAGCTTGGAGGCCCCTGTAGTCTAAACAAGACATAAAGCTCCTGTGTTTGCTACAAGGCAGCTTATAATTTATGTTGTTCCAGCATTAGCACTAGATGCCTTTAGGACGGTTTGAAAATTATCTGTGTTGGTTAAAAGGCAAAGCTGGACTTTGTTGCTGTAAAGGAATGTGTTCTAGAGAAAAGATACCTAGATAAATAAAAATAACTTTTTACATTGATGCTTTGGTTCTTCACCTGATTATGAAGAGAAAAGTTACTGATTTCAAAATGAAATACTTTATCTCTGTAGCTATTGGCAAAAAAAGTCATTCCCCTGTGGGTGTAATAATGTTGAGCAATGATAAAGTGGTATGAACACATAATGAATACAGATCAAAGGTAATAGCTAAATAATTTGTGCTACATAGGTGTATGAAACACTAATTTAAAAACTCATAGCAACCAAAGGTAATATCTATGAGAAGTAACCTAAAGCAAGAAAGAATCATTTAGATGAATTAGGTTTTATTAAAGTTCTTTTTTTTTTTTCCTTCAACAAGAGAAGAGATATACTTTTCAAATTAAGAGAATAATATTTTTATCTTCAGAAAAATAAAAAAAAAAAAAATAGCACCTATTCCTTGAGGGGGAAACTTCATGTTATAAACTGTTGGTTTCTTTCTTCCACTCAAAGCCTTTCAAATGTAACTAAAGGAGGAAAATAGAAAAGTTCTACACTGGTGAAAAGTAAAGATGAAATATACCTAGATGTTTCCATCTCTTCACTACTAGTGACAAAATAGATTCATTTGAGTTTGCCCACTGTTGGTGAATGGCATGTTATTATATACATTAAAGGTCACTTAGAAATGTAGCCTGTTTGCTTGTTTTAAACTCTGTCTGTGGACCAGCCAATTTCACATCCACAGTTGCTCCTCAGCTGTGTTCTAATTGCATTTATTTAATACCAAAGAGACAACAAACTGCCTGCATCCAAATGGTATCTTGAGCCTGCTTGGCAAAGTGAATGGTGTATTTCAGATTTAACCCAGCAGCTTCAGGATTTGTCTTATTGATATTGATTTGACATTGGCATAAACCAGGGAAAAGTTCACAGTGATGGAGACTGATTTAGATCAACTTATTCTAGCTCAAATAAACCTGAATTAAAGAAAAACCTAGAATACAACCTGATCAAAAATATGATTCTTTGTCTCACTAGTGAGCTTTCTGACTTGGAATGTCTTTAAAACACTCACTCATGAAAATAGTTTTAACATCATTGCATGCATGGCCAAATATTTTGCTTATTAGAGTCTATCAACTCATAACCATAAATATGCATTCATATTTATGCACATCCATATTTATACATATCCATATTCAGTATTCCCAAACTATACATTCACAAAGGTGAAAGCATAATTAATATGTATTAATTCAGTTACACTATTTGTACATGAATGAAAGGTACTCTTAAGAAATGAATATAAATATTTAAATAAACACCAGGGAACACAAAAGGATAACATTGTAAGTTCAAGGGCTAAACTAAACTTCTAAAATGTCTAGAATCTAAAAATCTATGCAAAACTATAGTTGTGTGTGTTTCTTCAGCTGTACATGGCAATATATGAATGTGTGAATACATATGATCAAAATACATAATATTTAAGAGAACATTGAGTGTCACCTGAATGGGAGCTGGAAGGAAGATTCATTTAATGTTTTTGCTGCAGCCTCCAGGCCCTATATGAAACAAGTGTGCAAATAAGTATTTAAATATAAGGGAATTGAAAACTGAACTCAGAAAAGAGCTAATCTGTGGGAAGGTGAAGTTCACTGTTAGTTATTTTACATCATCTCATTCTCCTATTTTGTAATTATGCTGCATCATGTAGTTATGTTATTTGTTCAAATTACATTTAAATTAAAATCAAATATTATTACTGACACTTGGTACATTGCATGATGTATGTAATTGCCATTGTGTCAAACACAAATGAGGTTGAATAATACCTTGGAATGAGTACTGTATTGGATACTTGTAGAATATGACTTTTAGAATTTGATTTCCTGAACTTTTTTTTCTCTTCATTTTGGAGAACCAATTAGTAGCATGCAAAACCTGTGTCTTGAAAACATAATACTTTTGAGTCACAGAAAGAACAGTTCCTGTAAAATGAAGCTTCTTTTTCTTTGATCTTTTCGTGTTATTTTAAAATGTTTTTCTTATAGTCAAGTAGTTCAAGATTATCAGACAAGAATTTATGTCCCTTACAGTACCTTCACAAAAGTCTTCTGCTGTAAAAATGTACACTTATCTTTCTAAAATAAATAATTTAATAGTTATTTAATTATTAAAATATTTTAGTATTGAAAAGAAAGTGCCCTCCTTTTTTCCCGAAAGCAACATAATTTCTAGGTATGCAGCAAAAGTAGAATGGTGTGATTCTACAGAAGTCAGAATTTCATGCATGTATATAATTTGAGGATTACTGAATCTGCTTTACCTGACAGTAACAAATACTTTCCTAATTTACTTTAGATTAGCCTGAACCTTTAAAATATTTCTTTCATTTTTTTTTTGTTTTGTTTGCTTTTATTCTTTCTCTTACTTTTCATATAGGACTTTTAATTTTTGTTGCGTTATTGTTACAATTTATTTCAAATAGTCAGAATACCTGACTATAATGTATTTTCTCTGTAAAATAAATGTCTTATTATCCAGATTTCTGGTAGTAAGCCCTTGTAAGTGGGGTTTGAATGAATGGAAATTCTCCAGCTGTGTTTATGAGTTAATAGTATTGGTTATGTTGTCAGTTTGCCAACTAGCATAATGTCTACTTGCTTTTTTTATAAAAATAATTGTTTCTAAAGTGTACTATATATAAGGGGTTTTATTATCAGTTGGATTTTCTCTAAAGTTTTGAAAAAAAAAAATCCTGACATGCATGTACTTTCCCCATAAATTGAACTCAAGCAAGTAAACAAACAAAAAGATACTTAAAGAGCAGAAGATTATTCATGTTTTGTAGCAACGTAAATCAGGAGAGTAAAATAAAAGTGAAGATGAAGGTTATAACCATGACTTACTGCTTACTGTCAGATTAGACACATCATCAAGAATAAAAAATGGTTCAATTCTCTTCACAGACTTACTTTGTTTATTTCATAACTAATACTAAAGTCTTCTAGGTATGGTTCAGTTTGTATTCCTACAATAAAAACCTTTTGAAAGTTCTCTACTTGTTTGTCTTCTTGATCTTCGTTTTGTGTTATTTTCGTAATATTTTGCTTTACAGTCATGTGTGTCACTCCTCTGTCTTTTCTACGTTCCCAGGTGGTCTCAGTCCAAGCTAGCCGCAGCCAGTCATTACTAGCTTGCAAAGTGATTCTTCAGACTCGGTGATAAGGACATCAGCAGCATTTACTTCCTCTAATTTGAATTGCTCTGTTGTAACCGTCAAGATAAATGAGCATTATCATTTCTGTATAAATCCTGAACAGATGCAGTGACATAATGCAGCCCTGCTGAGCTCCTTCCCAGATGTTAAACCTCTCTGATGTTCCTTTTGTTGTTGCAACTGCTGCTTCCTGCTCACATTAAAGTAAGGGCAGTGAATGCCCACATTTAAAAAATGTTAATTGATTACAGATTTATGTAAGATACTTTATATAATACACTGTTGTTTCTTTGTTACAACCATTTCCCTCTTTTTATTACCAACTAAATCTGACATCTGACTTTTTTTATTTTTATGAAAATTTGTCAAGTTTAAATATTTCATTGAATTAATGAATTAAGGATGCAAATTGAACAGGATCTCACAGTTTGACCTGATTCTTATTAACCACATTTTTAGTTATCTCTCCAAAGATTTTAGTGGCACAAGGTGTTTCTGCTGTCAGAAATAGATTTTTGGACATGAAAATATAACAAGGAAAAGGCAAAAACTATGTTATTTGAAGATATGGTCACAGCAGCTGAGCCAGGCTCTGTGTCTACTTTTAGTATCCTCACTACAGATTTTCTTTCTTTTCCACTGTTGGCCAGCTTAAATCAGAACACGTTTGTCAAAATCAGTATATTTCAGTGTATTTGCTCCAGTCAGGCCACCTTAGAAGTAAAAGCTGAAATATGGAAGTTCATTACCAGAAGTTTCTGCTGTGTTTTGGTCCCAATCTCTGCATCCATACACAATCAACATTCATTTTTTTACCAAGTTCATTCAAAATACCCCTAGAAGATATCTTCAATCTTATTTAAATATATCAAGGTAAATGAATTCATCATATATTTTGGGAAAAATTTTTTTTGGTATATAATGGACTTCAACAGTTAGCTATCACATTTAATTTTGAAAGTTCTCTAAAGGATATTTCTCTAGCTTCTCCTCTGGCAATAAAATTGTTTTGTTTTGTTCTGTTCTAATCAAGGTCTTGAAAAGTGCCCAAGTACAAAATATCCTTTTTTCATTTGTAGGCATTTTTAAGGTGAATATTGATGAAGTTTCTCTTTAATAACTTATAAGGATCAAGGTTTCAAAAATGAATTCTTATTCTAACGAGAGATTACCATAAACCTGAAGAAAGAACTCTAGACAGCACAAAATATATACATGGAAGTCTCATTGTTGTAATATTTAGAGGCAAGAAAGTTTCTCCTTTATTCAAAATAATTGTTTTTGTATCACTGTGTTGCTTTTTTATCAGATAATCATAGAAAGCATTATACAGCATTCACCTGTGGTTCAATACTTTTAGGTTAAAAAAGCTATGCTGCTGCACAATTTACTTTTGTTCTTTGCAATCCTAACGAAATTGCAAAAAACATTTTTTGGAGTATGTTATTGAAGTAATCATGATTGTTTTATTGCATAATGTATTTATTTGGGAAATGAGTATGACTGAGTAGTGAAGGGGAAAGGGACCTGGGGGTCCTGGTGGATAGCAGGATGACCATGAGCCACCAATGTGCCCTTGTGGCCAAGAAGGCAAATGGCATCCTAGGGTGCATTAGAAAGGGTGTGATTAGTAGGTCAAGAGA
>JAOSLQ010062231.1:9473-22539 GCA_025629905.1 Lorius lory
GCCGGGCATCCTCAAGCTCCCTGCTCCGTTGTCACCTGCCCCACCTCGTGGTGACACAGGAACACGGCAGGCAGCCACAGCACACGGCCCTCTCGCAGCTCGGCTACATCCTCACCTTGCGCCCTACTGTAAAAAACTAAAAATTGGGGGGTGTGAATTAAAAAATAATCACACAATAACGTTCAAATTCCCCGTGAAACTGATAAAGTGTGCATATCCTTTGTTAGAGCAATGGATCCTGGTTTTCCTCACCACCACTGCTTGCCTTACACCCTTCAAATAGCAGGATCAAAATACCACTTACAGTACTTCCACAGATAAAATAAAGAGAAAATTATACCAGCTAAATGCTGCAAGGAAGTGGTATAGCTGCTGAGCTAGTGCTGCTGCTGGGTAATGTGAAAAACCAGCCACAGACATGCTCATCTAAATAAACATAACGATCATAACCTCATTAGACAGGCACAGTATTTCTGTTAGCATTAAAAAAATGTATATACAGGTGTAAGAAAAGTTACTGAAAACAGTGTAGAAGCATACAGATTAATCATCCACAATTAATACTCCTTTTCTAAGCACAAACACAACCAAACAAACTCAGTACCACATCCCTTTGCTGCAAACAATGTCACTGAAACTCAGACTCACAAGAAACCGTAGTTGACAGAGGTGGATGCAGAGCACCTATGCAGCCCTTACACAGAGGGATCTAAATCAAGACGAATTAACAATTTCCCTTCTGGTGTTCAGAATTGCTATACACATTCAGACAAGGTTAAACTGCAAGGGACATACCTTGCCTGCTGCAAAAGGAAGAACAGCAGGTTGATCCAGTGAGTTTTATTAAGCATGTTTGCAGGCAACCTGAATTTTAGTACCAAAAATGCAGGAGATGCTACCAGCACTTAGAGTCCAGCAACAACAGTTTATTCCATACAAGATGGATTTAGAGGAAAGATTCAAAGTCTCAAAGATTGAGCCACATTAGGACATTCAAATACAAGTTTTACCTTTTCCCTAATAAATTTCATAGGCCCCAAATCAGAAATAACATGCATCTTCTCAGGCTTGTTCCTCCCTCTTCTAAATCCCCTTCCATATATCCCAACTCCAGAAATCCCTCTTATTTCATGTAGACTTTAGTAATGTAAGCCCTATACCTACTACACACTTGGAATTCTAGGTCTTTCTCTTTTAGCAGCCTATTATGGACAAGAAAGTTTTTCTTCATTGTAACTGCTACAATTTTTGTGAATGGGAAGAGTTTGTGATATTTACTAAAACAAAATAAAGTAATTAATGTATTTCATACCTCTTTCACTCCCTCTTCACCCAAGACACATCTGACATACAAAGCGGTCTGAGTAAAGGCTAATGTGTGGGTAGCACACAAGAGGTTCAGTGAAAAAAAGTTCATTCCCATTCCAGTTCTAAATGTGCTCCTTCGTCTCCCCATCTCTGCACAGCTCAGAGTCCTGTGCATCCCACCTTATTTCTTAGCCAATGACTCTCTCCCTTACCAGTTTCACACACTTACGAATTCTGACAGTCTGTAATGGAGACAGACCCTTAGACTTTCTTTTTAACCTGACTTCATGCAGTATCAATTGCCACATAACCAGATTTTGCAACTTCTGTGACAATTTATGATCCCTGTTGCATTACCCTTTGAGAGATTACAGTTTTCAAATTGTATCATTTTTCTACCATGGCCTTTAATCTATAAAAATGCATCTGATACTAAATTTCCATGGGAAAAAAAAAAAAAAAAGCATTAGTTTGATATAATTTTCTTCGTGGTGGTGAGGGTATGGAAGCAGTGGCTAAGAATGTGAAAGACTGCCAACACACAAAGTAAAACGTGCCTAGGTGCAAAGTGAAGTCTTTAGGTGGGGTTTTGTTCTTGATTTTTTGGAAATTTTTTGTTTGGACTTTATTTTCTTTCCTTTTTCTTCTTCTTGGAATACAACCGAGTCCACTTTGTAGAAACTGGCAGAAATATAGTTTTTATATTAAAAATTCACCAAAACACTGAAGCTGCCCTCCAGACAAACATCAGACGTAGCACACACTTGCACAGGCGATGCTTGCAAAAATATGGAAGCAATTCCATGCATTAGTTTAAAAAAAGACTTATTACAACTTATAACTTATCACTTATAACTTATTACAACATATACAATATACTATATGAAGGAAAAATGCTGCTGTTCATGCATATCCACAGTTCACCAGTAGAATACGTGGATGCCACGTTCTGCAGTTCTGTGGAACCTGCAACTGTGTTAAATTTCTGAGTTCCAGAAATTTAACTTTTATTTTTATAACAGACATCTTTAGTGCAAATACAATCTTGAAAAAATTAGCAAAACATAGTCCTCACAAATGTGGAAACAGAGTGAAACAACAGCTTTCACGGACAGTAACACAACAGTTGCTGTTGTTGAAAAAGCAATAGGAGTCTCTAAGTTGCCAGCATTATTTCCTCTGTGACCATTCTGGCAAAAAGCTTGCAGCAAATAGATCTTTCCACATATCAAACCCACCTCCTTTTGAATGCTGCAGCATTTCAACGATGTACTGCTATTTCAAGAACCTTTTCCTAGAGGATGCATCATACTCCTCCTCACAGGCTGGACTACAGACCTAAGCTCAGTCCCTGGAGAAGGGCCACTACCATGCAAGTGCCAGTCTGCTACCTCCCTTCAGCGGGGAGGGAGACACACACCAAGAAGATCAGCAGATGGAGAACTTGGTTAAGGGACCGCAAATACCCTGAGGCACTGCAACAACATTTCTGAACTGAAATATTCCATTGACCTCCTCCATGGAAAACACCACAAAAACAGAACAATCAAAACCCCTACTAGATTGTGATTAAGTGACTTTTAACAAATATAATCGTTAACGCCAGCAACAGCACAGCCCTAATGCATGACCTTCCACCATTCTGTCATTTAAATGGCCTAACCAGAAATACACAGAAGCTATGCATCCCTCTGATCCACTTACTACAGAACAAGTTACAGCTTTTCAGAAATGGCTTCTCAATTTGCCCTTCTGTATTAAAATTTTTGAATTATTCTTGTAAGTAATTTAAAGCTTATTAAGATCAAGCATAACTAACAACACATTGCTGTAAACTTTTTTGGTCTCCCCATGAATCAAATACAGGGCAAGTAACTACTAACTTGAAACTTTGTTATATCAAGTTTTGATTGAAAGTATTTTTGCACAAGGTATCAACTCCTGAAAAATAAGACTGTATGATAGAAACAGATGCTTGTGGCTTGTAAATTGTCTCTTTTCTAAGTCTAAATAAGGGATAATAAGAGCAGAAGGTTACAAGTATTTAGTTAAAAACCTGGATTTAAAAGTTGTCAGTAGTATGATAATATCCGACAACATAATCTACAATTTTAAAGAGTTTTATTTCACTAAAGACTTACTCTTATGAAACTGCACCCTACAAATCTGACAAATTATGTATTCTAATTGTGTCACTGAGATTACGTGATGTTCGCTTTTTGAGGGAAGTTTGTAAAATCCCTTCGAATGTACATGCCACCTAATAGGAAAGTTCTTCGATAAGAACTATGTTTTTTCTGTTTCTGCAAAATAACCAACTTACATGGATTTAGGAACTTGACTTTATCATGCATGGTAGTAATCTCTTAATTTTAAAATTACTCCATTGATTGAATTCTAGGAGAATCTTAATCTCAGTTGGGTCAAAACAGTAGTAGACTTTCTTAGGAACCATCTTCTTAGCAATTCTTTATCCTATTATGAGTGAGTTTACAATCTTTTGCTCACAAGACACATAATTTAAAAGTTTGACATTTCTGAATACTTTCTATGTGTAGAAACACAATTTCTACACTTCTGTATACTTTGTATCTCCCAAGTAATATAAAACGCCTTCTGTCTGGGTACTCCACTGTTACAGACAAGCCTCTCAGTATCTTTGCAAGCTCTAGACTTTCTCACTGAAATATATTCTACCTGGGACTATCACTTTTTTCATTTTTTCTGTATACAGATTACAGCAAGTCCCCTCAGAAGTTTAAGTCATACTAGCAAATCAAAGATTCCCTAAGCATCAGTTCTAGCCCAGGCACAAGCTCAGCACAAAACTATATGTGAACGTAAGGGTCAACATTTTGAATCAGTCCTGGAACTAATAAATCTCTACAACAATAGCTAATATGATTTCTATCATTATATCCTTCTCCATTTTTTGGCTTAGTAATACAGGTCAGCCAAAACACCCAAATAAGTGGTAATTATTCAATGAACCCAAACCATTCTCTTCTAAGCTGTTGCCTTTCAGTAAGAGGCTTGTCAGCTCTGTAACTCGCTTGCATGGACAACCCTCAGCATGTGAAACTTGTTTCTGCACTTCTGTGTAACCCACACACACACAACAGAGAAGAGTCTTGGAGCAGCTGTGGTTCAGGGGGGTCTTCATTTAAAATTAGTAGGGTTTCACTTGATAACTTCACTCCAGTCTAAATAAAACACATGTTATTGTTGTTCAAGGCCAGGTTGTATGGGACTTTGAGCAACCTGGTCTAGTGGAAGGTGCCCCTGCCTGTGGCAGAGGGGTTGAAACTGGATGGTCTCCAAGGTCCCTTCCAACCCAAACCCTTCTATAATTCTACACAAATCCTATCAGCAGATAAATTCTATAGAGTAACCCAAACTTAATAGCAGCACTACATTTGATTTTGGCAAACAAACCAAAGCTCAGTGTAAAGAATGATCTTTTAAGTAAATGTTATGAACACTGGCCACATCTAGTAACCTTTCTATTCTTTGCAAATATGTAAAAATAATTAAATGTGATTGCTTAGTTTTAAATAAAAGTACTATTAACATAGCTCTACATTTTGTGCTTTCTGTAATTGTAAAGTGGTGCCTTCCAAAGCAACTATAGCACCGAATTCTTCATATAGAACTTCCAATTAAAATTTGGGTGACAAAGATGTGGGGATTCACAGCTGTCATTTGGGAATCACTGACCCACAGAACGATTTTCTCTGAGGCTTGGGAAAAACAAGACAAGCTGCAGCTGGCTGGCACCAAGTTTTGCACGAGAGTTCCTTCACAAGTTGAATAATTAGCACCAGCTGAACAAAGGAACAAGCCACTTCGAATATTTATTCTGCCTCTCTTTAGGGTGGTCATAGAAATAATAAAAGGTTACAGGTATGTTTTTCCTTTCTAGTGTTTCCATTTTCTTCAGTTTTTGAGAGGTCACCATTCAAAAAAGCTGAAGGTTTTTCGATCTCATTGACAACTACATATTAAGTATGAGTGCATCTTCATAAATCTGGATTCAAATAAGAAAATTATTCACAGCTGCACAAGTTTATTACCAAACCAGACTGACTACTCCAAGATATTTTGCTCTGTTCTTTCTGCATAGATTTTGACAAATTTAATTTGAGGACGAATATTGGTTACTTGTCAGTATTCAGACTGGTAAGCTGGCCAGCTTTGTCGTTGATATATTTTATAATACAGGTTTACAAAAAAACATCAGCAATCTACTAAGAAGACACACGGCAACTTTTTTGTTCTTAACCAAAGTAAATATGAAAAGTAAAGTGAGAGAGCTGAAGGCTGGGCATGCATTAGCAAGGGTTTGCTCGTGAGACCATTCCATGAAATTCTCCTGGTGAAGACAAAAGATATATCCTATTTCCCAGGCAGCTTACAGCAGTTTCATAAAGCAGGAAGAACACTGCTCTGGAAAAGGGATGTTTTTGCCAATATAACTCATCCACACTAAGGCTTTACTGGAACAGTTATGTCAGTCAGGGTGTGCAATAAACAGAACTTTCAAGCAGCAGGGATAAGCTTCCAAAAGAAACTTTCAGAGGTCTATAGCCTTAAATCCTTGCTTGACACGCATGGCGTGCATTTATAATGAAGAAACAAAACCATTAAAAAGGGCCATGTTCTAAAATGTTCTATAGAAGAATTATTAAGAGACAATATTAAAAACCATAGCAACAAATGACCCTTTTTGATGCAGAGGAAAGGCAGGAAATAATTTTAAAGACCAATTCAGGTCCAGTGAGGTGTTCTCTATTGACATAAAAATTTAAAAGTAATTGAGCCTAAAAGTGAAAATAAGAGCATATGGCTAAGCTGTGGATATTGGATGGGTGTTAAAGATGTATCCATGTATCTATAGATATCTATCTCAGAACTGGATGGTATATTTAAAGGTATATATATCAAAAATGCTAAACACAAATTAAATGCAACTTTCAAAAGACATATGAAGCAATAAGAAGAGACTGTATAAATAAAGCAGAAGGAAAAGAAACATAAATGAAAGTACAGAGCAATTAGCAGTGAGCAAATCATGACACAAGCTGAAAGCAACAAGACTGAATTCAATTTCTTCTTTGTTTATATTGCCTCTACCCCCCCAAGGGTTAACTGTAAGTAGAGAGCAAGGAACAGGATGGGGAAAAGAACAGGCCTATCATTTAATCCTCACTCATTCAGCAAGCTATAATATATTTAACAGCTTAAGAGAACATTAGAAGTAATGTATTAGTGGACAATATAGATATTAACTATACCAAACATGAGTTAAAACCTCAGTTGTGCTGTTAGGAAATATCAAAACCCCTCAGAAATAAGAAAGTGAAGGTTAGAAAGAAATCAACCAAAGCTTTCCTTAGTCAAGGTCAGAAAGCCAGTTTCCTCACCAGTAACTGACAGACAATGAGATAACCTTATATGAAAAATGAGAAAACTGTCTAAAAAAACAGATGGGTTTATCTTAGGCTAAGATTATTCACCTTATACAGCTTAAAAAAAATGTTACGTTAGCAGTGAGATGAAGAGGAGGGATGTTGATCTGAAACAGGATTGCTTTCATACTGAGCCTGAATTCATGCTGAGCTTCTCATCTATGTATCTGACCTCCTATTACAGCCTGTGGAGACCTTGTTCAATTCACAGTATCCCTGCCTGCACACTGATGCCTACTGGCATTGGAGATATGCTAGGGCTTTCCACTACTTCCAGTTGCTGGCCTGGAAGGGTACAAATGCTCAAAGGTCCTGTGTGATATCTGCCATGCCACACAAACATCCTGGCACTTCAAATGACACATACTGTCTACGTACTCTCCATTCCCTGAAAGTGGAGGACAAGTCCCTCACTCACACATGCAATGGAGACACTACATTTAGGTGTCAATCTGCAACTGGGTACTGCCCTTCATCTCTGATCTTGGGTAAAACTGGTATTTCATTCTTCTGTAAGTGACTGCCTGCTCATGATCCTAGTATTTTTGTATAAATATTTATTATGTTTTTCTTTTAAGTTTTGTTTTCTCTCTTATTGTCCTTGCACACTATGTATTTCATATTATTTTCACATATTATTTCTTCATGCCTTAATTGTATTGCACTGTTTGCTGTTCACAAACAGAAATGTTGTGCAATATCTACTTATGAGGTTTGGCAAAATTCTGTTTGTACACAACTTAGCACAAGTTCTACAGGGAACATTCACTGAAATTTTCTTTCCTGTTCATGGGGATTAACATGTAAAATAGAATTCAGGAGGATAAATCTGCATTAGCCAGGTTCAAACAATCCAGATCTGACATACAGCTGACTACCAAGATGTAGAAAGTGGGTAATGCAGAAAGGCTCAGCAGAAACGAAAAAGGCAAACATGACTGCTATCTACAAGAAAAGGAAAGGAAAGGACAGGGGTTACAGATGAACCAGCCTACCCATTCCAGGGTAAATTATTCTGTTAAGTGCAGAAGCATACAAAAGAGTTAACATAAGTTTGTGGAAACAAACAGCATAAAACAAAAATATTTTTCTTCTCTGACAACATGAACAAGCCTGGAATATTAGAGGAATGCAACAGATGGGGTATAGCTTGACCTTTATGTGGCCTCTAACGCTGTTCTACCCAATGTGCTTCAAAATCTAACCATGGAAATACTGCTTAGATTAAATCACCTGCAGAGATGGTTGCAGAACCAGGCTCCTGTGAATCTGAGCATCATTACATGTGTTCCACAAAGTTTTGTGCTGGGTCTGTTAGCTTCTAGTAATTACACTAATGAAGTAAATGATTTCAAAATCCCACCTAACAACAAAACACTTCTAAAATAAAACTGCCATCTGGGAGATGATACAAGCATTTATAAACCTAGACGACCTCAGTAAATGTTAGAAATAGTCTGCAATCAACATGAAATCAATGAAATGTGTATAAAGTACTCTACACCAAGGAAGAAAATAGAAATGTACAGTTATAAGGCAAGTCAATCTGGTTAACCAGCAGCACAGCGTAAAAGGATCCACTTGGACCACAAACTGAGCAACAGTTGGTGGGCTAGACAAAAAACATACAAATGTCTGGATCTTGGAAGTCCATTGTGCCCAGTATTCACAGCCTCAGAGCAGCATAAACAGTATGGGGCATTACACGTTGAGAAATTATGCATCAAGTAAGAAAGACTTCAGAAAAGACAGACATGCAGATAAAATATTCAGAAAAAAAATATTATATCAAGCTATTCAAATCTGTGGAGTCCATCTACAGTTCGAAAGCCACCAGTTAGTGGTGATAAAACCCTCACATTCCTTCTAGACCCAGACACAGTTTTCATCCCAGAAAAAGGATGAAAACTGTAAACCACACACAAATCCATTGCCTGTTATAAAAAGCAGTAGCTTAAAAAACATAAGATTTTCCTCTTTAACCTCTCAAGCAGGTTTTCCTGAGCTAACCTCTGGAACACATCTCCTTACAGCCATAATTCTTCCTTTGCTGGATGTGCCTGCCAGTACAGGATCTTGCATCTGAAGTCGAGCAGACCACCTACATCTCCCTGAACAAAATGTAATGTTTTATCACTGTAGTTTCTGCCAGTGAAATATTTGTGCTAGGAGATTTTGTCAGTCTCGTGGGCTGGAAAGGAGGGACACAACCTGTGCTTGCATATGCTTTTGGGGTTGTTTATACATAGCTCTAGCTGAGAGGGGTACACCAGCATTACCCTGAAGAAGTGACCTTGGCTGTGGTCAGTCAAACAGCAGACATGGCTGTAAACTGCTTTCAGTAGGTGTTCAAGCTATGGGGTTCAAATCACCTTACACTCAGTAGTGACACTCAGGTGATCCTCTTCTTTGGTTCTGCTGGCAGAGGGCAATTTCCAGCAGACAGGAATTAACAAACAGCTGGGGAAGGCCAAAAGAAAATTCTCCTGTCTTAAACTGCCAGATTATAGCCACATGGGGCCTAAGCTTCACCTCCAGGCAGACATCATCATTACTTCCAAGACATGGGAAAGAGCAAATGGAAAGACGTCTGTGGCAGTGAAGCTTAGCCAAGATTCCCACAGCACTCCACTTCTAGCATGTCACTGTTACAAAGCAGGTGTTTAGATCACTAGTTGTTATAAACAGAAGGATAAAAAAGAATCAGAAATACAGCAATGCTCACAGGAACACAGTGTGGAACAATAGCATAGCCATTCTTGAAGTTTAGGAAAGAGAGACCAAGTCAGAGAGTTGCCTAATGGAATTAAAACATCTGTGTCTAATAAACTATCTAAATCTGAGATAGCTGACATGTGCTCCCTTTACTGGCAATGGAGATGTTGTCAACTGAATCTCAGGAGATACTCATCTCACCCTAATGCAGATGGCAAAAATGGACTCAGGTGAACTGCACTCCAGAGAAGGCTACTTCTTAGATTGTGAAGAGAGCTTGGGATAAAAGGATTTGGTTTACATATGTAAAAGTTTAGTGAAATCCTACCTTACATGTGTAATGACAAAATTAATGAAGAACACTGAAATCAAAATGGGAAAACTAGCAATATTAGAAATCAGGATCTCAATAAAATTGATTAAGTAAAATAGAGAAACTATCTAATAGAACTCAGCAGAATTATCTTTTACCTGATAATGCTGATTCAATAAAAAAATATGTATATTTGAGAAGAGTCTGTTATTCCTGGCAAGGTCTACAAAATTATTCCAATTGCCAAGCTTGAAGAAAAACGATATAGTAAAACAAAAATTGAGAAGTTAATTCAAACTTCCATAGCCTTCTCATTGCATATTTTTAATCTAAAATCCAAATTAGAATTTAGCTTATTATAAAGAAAAGACAAAATACAAGGTCGAATGTCATTATTTTGTGAAGTGTTGAAAGAGAAGGTAAATGAAAAATTATGGCTTCTCTCAGCAATAATATATTGGTTTAAGCAAATACTCCCTCCTACTTTCCACGGTACATACTGAAGTATGGTGATTGAGTTTTCATATGCCATAGTAAACGCTTCACAAATACTTCAATGAAATTTTTAGCTGCAACTGATAATTGAGTTCCATAAAACTATGAAAACTATTAGTGAATCATTTATGAAATTTATGTCAAACTGCAGTATGATAAATGTAATGTGCCACGAGCACTGTTTAAAGCCAAAGACAGCTGGGATTTTTTGTTGGATCTGATATATACATACAAGTTGGCAAAAGGCACACTTTCTCGAACTTACCACTGGTGACTCTCAGCACTCCTGTCATCCAGCTGAACAGCCTTTTCAGCTTTAATCTTTCCTGTAAATGGAATACAATATATTAAAGGATCTATTGCACTTTTCTGTGGTTTATGCAACTCCCAATAATAAAGCAACCTCAGGTACTCTAGCTGCAAAGAAGAAATTGCTTCCCATTCTTGTAAACATTTAACTGGATGATGTAACATCCTGGCTTTACATCATTTATAGCCATATGTAAATATGTGTGCATATATACATACATATACATATATACGGGTGTGATTTCAGTTTTTTCTCTTAAAATCCAATTTAGATAGAGCTAAATCAGGAAAGATTGGACTAGACTGTCAAAGGAGGCCATGCTGTGAGTAAGACTGAAGACCCCTTAAAAACAGGTTAAAGAAGCACCTGTCAGAAGAGCAGACAAAGCTGTTTCCTGTCTTGGGTACAGGAATGAACTAGTTGCAGTTCCTTTCTAGCACAAAGGCTTCCATTTAGCTCCACTTTTAACTGAATAAAGATGACAGTCGGTGATTTGATCAAACCCACGCTCCCAGCAATAAGTTCAGATGTGATGCTTTGCTGTTTGCAGTCTCAGCTGCAACCAATTATACCACACTGACATTTCTGTATTGCAAGTTAACTTCATCAAAACAAAGAACAGCATACACAGGCCCCCAACTCCCTGGAATGAGAAAACTCACAAAACTACTGCCAGCTCCCCCACAGTCTCAATCCCTCTACACCACTTCCAAAAGCTGAGATGAAAAAGGCTGCTGCCACCCACCACTTCATGAGAAAGAGCCAAACTAGGCTGATTACTCAACACCTAAGACCCAATTTCATTCCACCATTCTTTATCTCTCCCTGTCTTTTGCCATGCCATTATCTTTCATCAGCTGAAGCTACATGAAGTCACTGGTAAAAACAAAGGATCCAACAACAGAGTTTACTGTTGTAATTTAGTCCATGTCATAATCCCCACTGCACTTTATGATTTCCATACAAATAAGCCAAACTGCTACAAAAGCAAAGCCAGTATCAATTAAATAGCTAAGACAGTGCAAGTCTTCATGAATAGTCAGATGACAGAATTATAGGGACAAGGACCTTGGACAAGCTGAGGTTGGCTATGGAATATGTAATCACAGCATAACAGCATGACACTGCCTTTGAGGTTAACAAAGGGCAGCCAAAAGCGCTTTGTCAGTGATGTTGTCAATGCTAACAGAACAAAAAGTAAAAAACACGAAAAGAGTCACAAAATAAGAACTAAAACTTGGAATACACTTGGAAAACCTGAATTTGGTGCAACAAAAAAAAAGGAGAGGCAATGGAGAAACAAAGGAGACAGAAGTATTCCCAGATAGAGGCAAAAGGGATTATTTTAAGAACAGTGTGTTGACTGGAGGAAAGTGACACACGTAGAAAAGACATAAGTTTTACTGTCATAAAGAAAAAGCCCAAAACAAAAAGGGAAACATAAACTATTCCTCTAGCTAATATGCATCCAGATAGTGAAAGAAAGAGCAATGTTTTTAGAAGCAGCAAAGGGCTGCAAAGAAGAAAATCATGATCTTCTTGAGGTTAAGCTGTCAAGCAGGACACACAGGGAGAAATGCCTGGAAGCAACATCAATTGTCACACGACTTCTGTTTCTGGGCAACAGTTTTTCCAGATTCCCAAAGTATTATCACCACCATCACCACCATCACCACAAGAAAAAGCTGCTGATATGCAGGAGTGCTCTTTTACCACAGGAAACCAGGAAAACAAACCCTGAGTTTCTCGTGGAATTTATTTATTCCTCTTGCTCTCCCAAAGATGGAATTAAGAAATTATGCTGACAGCATCTGTCTTTTTTTCACATACTGTATCCATCCGATTCTCAACACAATATAGGATTTTAAGGCATCATCCAGAGTTAGTATGTGATTAGGACCCACAATACTTCTCCTTCACCGATTTTGGATCTCTCCAAAGGACTGAAGTTATATACTGTGGCAGTTGATTACCCAAAACATCATTATTATGGTATAGATGCTCCCATTTATCGGACTGGAAATGTCTTGGATTGGAAAATGTAACTGAAGCTCAAACATCTTTCACTACATTCAGATGACATTCTAGATATATGTTTTTCCTCTGCTTACTATCAGCAACATATTTCCTCTTCTCATCAGCATCAGTAGTCATCTCAAACAGATCTCCATAAGCACGTGCAAGTCTCCAAAGAAAGTCCACACAGTTTTCATACTGAAAATAGAGGATACCTGGGTAACTAAATTGACCAGAATTAAAAGTTTCCTTTCATAATGCTTAAAGCAGATTATCAGAACAAGACATAAATATTTGGTTATTTTGGTTATTAAATTATTTTGGTTATTAAATACCCCGGACCATCTAAAGAGGTTTACTTCACGAATCATAGAATAGTTAGGGTTGGAAAGGGCCTTAAGATCATCTAGTTCCAACCCCCTGCCATGGGCAGGGACACCT
>JAOSLQ010062233.1:0-45805 GCA_025629905.1 Lorius lory
GTTACTGGTCTCCAGCCGGACATTGAGCCATTGACCACAACTCTTTGCGTGCGGCCATCCAGCCAGTTCTTTATCCAGCAAGTGATCCATCTATCAAATTGATGTCTCTCTAATTTAGAGACAACGATGTCATGTGGGACAGTGTTAAACACTTTGCACAAGTCCAGGTAGTGGTAAATGGCCCAATGTCCAGATGGAGAATCGTGATAAGTGATGTCCCTCACCCTCCGCAAGTTTGAAGATGACACCAAGCTGAATGGTGTAGTTGACACCACACTGAAGGATGGAATGCCATCCAGAGCAACCTGGAGAAGCTCAACAAGTGGCCTCATGTGAACCTCATGAAGTTCAACAAGGCCAGGTGCAAGGTCCTGCACCTGGGTCAGGGCAACCCTTAGTATCAATGCAGGCTGCGCGATGAAGGGATTGAGAGCAGCCCTGCAGAGAAAGACTTGGGGGTGATGGTTGATGGAAAGCTGGATATAAGCCAGCAATGTGCACTCACAGATAAAGCAGCCAACTGTATCCTGGGCTGCATCTAAAGAAACACAGCCAGCAGTTCTAGGGAGAGGATTTTCCCCCCTTTACTCTGCCCTGATGAGAGCCCACCTCAGCTCTCCTCAGTTTTCACATGTTTGTGTGCCCAATATATACAGTAATGTAGAGACCTGGCTAAAATTTGAGAAGGAGGAGCATGTTAGCTTGAATGGAGGAAGCTGCATTCAGCAGATGTTTAAAAGAAGTAGTACTACCTTCCTTGTGTATCATTGCAAAAGTGTTGTCAAACATAGAAAAGCAAGGACTATAAAATTCGTAGTTGGTGTTGCACCATCCTTAGGTAACAGGCAAACAGGGAAGTAATTGAGCTTTTGGAAAGCAATTGCAACCCTTTGATATATTATAGGAAAAACAGCTTGCCACAGAAGAATTGAGTTGCTTGCTGGTTTCCATGAGTTAGTTGACTGAATTTTTTTCTCTGGTGTTTACCTAAGGTTAGTGCATAACACCACTGGGATGACTGGTCAACACCACTGTGCTTTGAAGATTAGTGGAAATGAACAAAATTAGAATCTGTTTCCAAGTCTTCTGCATGGATGTTGAAGTGAGCCAAACCTGTATAAGGGAAGAAGAATATACTTTACGTATGTAGAACAATGAACAAATATACAAATTCAGCACTGGATGACTACCTTGTACCATGTTTGTATCTCCCAGAATTTTTTGGTCCATATACCATAGACCATATGACATGTTAGAAAGATACATGTAATAAATGTGAATCACATCAGTGGACAAACTGATAATGGCCTAGGATCAAATTATTACATATGCACTAATTTCTTTCTTCTATAACTTAACCAGCATTGTTTCTCGGTGCTGATATTAAACAGAATTATGGGAAGAGGTTTATGTCTTTTGTCTTTTGTCTGAAATAAACTGATGCAGCCAACATCTAGTCTCAAGCCTTCTTTTCAGCAGTCACTGAAGCGATTTTCACTGTGCACAAATTTCTTACTGAAATCAAAGCAAAGACTTAAAAACCTACTATGCAGATCAGAGAGAGCGACAGAATTTAGCCACACATTTGTAAATATGTGTCATTTGTTAATAAGCAGAAGTTAAAGGCAACAAAATTTACTGTTTTAATCAGTGACTTGACAACACAGGGCTCAGGAAAGCAATTAACAACATATGAAGCATAGAAAAAGCACATACAATTAGGAAGACAAACAATAGAATAAAGACTGTCTCCTCTGGAGAAAAGTATGCTGTAATTTCCCTGCCACCTGAATTTGGCTTATTACTGATGAGAGTACTAAAGATCTCCCTAATGACAGAAAATCATCAGACCGTAAGAAAAAAATATAATACTACATCTGCTGCATTAAGAATGGCAGCTATAATTCTTTTAAGTGTAAAGCTTTAGCTTGACATAAATAACTTATTTGCAGCCTATCTAGAAATCATAATCCTACTACTTCTTGAACGTCTATATGAACTTTATCAGCCTAAACCCACTTTAGCTGAGTAATGCTTTAGAAAGACAAAATTCAAGTTAAGAGAAAGCATTCAAAATCACAGGATGAAAGTAATTTCTTAAGCTATGTTTGCTAAAATTTATTCCATGACAATCAGACAAACTAGAGTCCAATACCCATTTTTTTGTAGAGAGTTCCTACTCAGTTCAATAAAATTTGGATCAGATCCTTCTGACACAGTGCTACTGAAGTATCCATATATCTACCTAACATTTCCTCCAATTATACCAATTCTGTATACCCAAACAATTTTTTTTTTTTACAGTAGTATGAATCCTAAAGCTGTGCACAACAGACTGTCTTAAAACCTGACAAATTCTGTGACAGATTCTGCAGATGTTTTTCTTTAAGTATTGCCTGTGAGGAGAAACACCTCTAATAGTTGCTACAGGTCTCCTAACAGACCATCAAGTATTGACTGAGTTCATATTCCTGACCAAATAATTTAGATCTCCTGCTTATTTCCTCTGCTGCCTTAGACCATGAACTGACTCATTAAAGTTAACAATGGCAGGGGGGTTGGAACTAGATGATCTTAAGGTCCTTTCCAACCCTAACTATTCTATGATTCTATGATTCTATGAAATGTACATTGGTGCAAATCTGGTACTAGTAGTAATTTATACCTAGAAATAGAACTGTCACTGGTAAACTGAATAGTTTTCTGTTAAACAGTCTGTGAGGCTGCCTTTTAGAGTAGAGACAAAGTTTGTTTCCAAGGGTAGGAGTCTTATTTTGAATTAATAATCATGTCAGTTTTCCTGTTTTGATTATGTTCAGTTTATTAAAAATGTTATCTATCCCGATACATTTCTGAATTTCTTGAAGATTGACAGGCTCAGAATAAATAGTTTGCAAAAAGCTTGATTTATCCAGACTCTTCTTTTATCTGTGTAGAGATTCTTTGTTGGCTCAGGCTGGTGAGATGTCAGAGATACCAGAATGCTTCCAGCTTCGGTGTTACTAGATGAAAGGCTATAAAGAGAATAGCCTTTATGTGTCCCACAGAGAAACCTCATCAGCAAACCCACTGATAACTTCTGTTCTTTATGTAGTCATTTGAAATGCTGCTTTTTTGAACACAAAGGCAACATTTTCAGCCAACTAAGTTTTGTTTAGTGAGTTGTGGATTATCTGCACAGACTTGATTTATGAGAAGCTTGATGGACGCATCCTTGACAAGTAATTGTCCACCTTGTTAATGGTGGGTTGTTTTTTTTTTTTAAAGGAGAGACTAAAATGTGATTAAGTTGTATATGTCTGTTCCATTAACTGTCTGATTGTGTGAAAATCAAACAGGAAAAATGTGTGCAACTCCTCATTTCATTAAATTGCTAACTTCTTGCCTTGTTAAAATGGTCAGTTTATTAAATGAGACCTATCAGCTGCTTCAAGGGTAGAGGTAGAGCAGCGTTTTATAAAAACCATATGTTAAGCAGTGCAGTTAAGTGTCCTGTGTACAAACTGTTGATCATAAAACCAGACATCTGCTTTAACAAATAATTTTCATGCTTTTCTACATATTGTTACAGTTGCATGAAATTGTTCTTGTAAGGCAATTACACGATGTATTAGGAGAATGTGACACATGCCTGTCTTCTTGCCATGTAATCTGTGTGCTAAGATGATTCTTTATTCAGGCATAAGTATGTTATAGGTTTGCAGTGCCTTGTTTGATTTTGAGGATGTTGGATTTGCATAATAGACAGGTTGGTCAGAGCCTTGGGTGACATGGTTTAGTGTGTGGTGTCCCTGCCCACAGCACAGGGGGTTGGAACTAGATGATCTTAAGGTCCTTTCCAACCCTAACTATTCTATGATTCTATGATACAGTAGCTTAAAACATCTGGGAGGCAGGTCAGTGCTTCATAGTGCGTGTGTGTGTATTTGACAGGAAAGCGGCAGGCTATTGTGAATCTACCTTGGTATATTGAGAAGCTACTTTGAAATAGTCTCTAGTTAGGTGTATTAAAGAGGTAAAGTAGCCTAAGTATCACTGGTGAGAATTTCACAGGTGTCTTCTGTGGAATGCAGCTTACCATTGCCCTACCTTTGTGTCTTTTAAGATGGTCTGTTGTATTTTTAATCAGTTTACTCTGACCTGTTTTCTTATGTGCTCCTTTTGGAAGGGCTGAAAGTGTTTGTTAACAAAGGAAAAAAGAGGCATTAAATATTTAATGCCATCTTAAATAGCTATATGTAGGAGAATTAAATCAGGAATCCTGCTAAAGCAGTGACATTTATGTCTGTATTAATGCTTGTAATTTATTTTGAGAACAAATTCAATTTTGATACCTTTTTTGACGAAGTAATGAAAATGTTAACAAGTTTAGTGCAGTGAGTTGCAGAAATAAGTCTCATACAAACCATTATCCCTGTAAACAGGGAAGATGTGTATGCTTGCCATTTGCTGAGATAACAAGAAGAAAAGTCTTGAAACCTTTCTTAATGGCTGCTTAAATACAATGTCTTTTATTCAGGGCTGGTATCAAAATGAGGAGCCCTCATCAACTGCAGTAAAACAGAACTCCCACCTTCTGATACTGGAGTGAGTACTGGGCTCAGGAAGCAGTTGGCTCATGTGGTGCCAGCTGATTTAACTAAAATATAGTAATCCAGCAACTCCCAGAGTGGCATTATTATGTTTAAGATAAAGATTATTTTCAGGAGTATGAATTAGGGACTCAGCAAGGAAACACTTTGAATACTGCTGGTCATATATCATCGCAGTCACTTGTTCCTTTGCACAGAAGGAAAACCAAGTATGAATCAAGAAACAAATCATGATATATTTTGCAGAGAGCTTCTTTACCTGCCTATGACTGCTAATTGGGTTGGTGTTAAGGAAGCTGAAAAACAATTATCTGTTGGCTGGTCCAGCCTGGCTTAGTACATTTGACTTTCCTGTTGCTTAGTTCATTTGTGTACGGAGAAGGGAATGTCTTAACATGTACATAGTTGGAGATTATAATTTGGAAGCACAATATTTATACAAATAATAGGGAGGGGGCTTTATTTGGTTATTTTTCAGGACTATGAAACACAAAAGTAGTGGTGACATGGGATTAAAAAGAAAACTTTAAGTTTTATTTCAAAATATTTACTGGTGTTATGCAACCTGGTATTAAAACATAAACAAGCATTTTCAAGGTGGTGGTTGGTTGTGTTTAAGCCATTTCCTCTGAAAGTGATGCTGGCTTTATTTAGTAGTAGAGCCCCATTGCATTCTGTTGGAGTCAACTACATTGAGCGCAATGTTCTAATGTAGAAAAGACTATCAAAGATAATAACTGTGAAACACTGAGTGAACACTGTGTACAAAAAAACCTGTCATGGTTTAAAGTTCTCTCTTCCATGCTTGCAAAGCTTCTCACATGCTGATAATGACATATCCTTGTTTACTTTGTATTTTTACTAGGTGATCTTACCAACTCTTAACAGAAGACTTTGCATTGGTCTTCAAAATAAATTTACCTAGAGTTCTGAATAGTCTGAATCTCAACAGTTTGACATCTGCATCTGACAAACCTTATATTGGTCAAATACGTCAAATGCAATACAAATTGTATTTGACCAAATGTATTGATCAAATTGGTGTACTGTAGGTACACTTTTAAAATGCATTTTGAAAAGTTAATATATTAGCCTTCCAGTATCTGAAGGGGGCCTACAAGGATGCTGGAGAGGGACTCTTCACTAGGGACTGTAGTGATAGGACAAGGGGTAATGGGTTAAAACATAAACAGGTGAAGTTTAGATTGGATATAAGGAAGAAATTCTTTACTGTAAGGGTGGTGAGGTACTGGAATGGGTTGCCCAAGGAAGTTGTGAATGCTCCATCCCTTGCAGTGTTCAAGGCCAGGTTGTACAGAGCCTTGGTGCCATGGTTCAGCGTGAGGTGTCCCTGCCCATGGCAGAGGGGTTGGAACTGGATGATCTTAAAGCCCTTTCCAACCCTAACTATTCTATGATTCTGTTCTATGAATTACAACAAGTAGTTAAAAAGTTCTCTGCTTATACCCATAGAGTGATGTCTTAGTCATACTTTTTATATCAGTTTTTAAGCATGAGGTGGCACTTTATCTATTTCTTTGAACTAAATACATAAAGATGCATGTTATATATAAGTGCATTTTAGTAAAGCCATCTAAACATTCAAATCACTGGGACAAGTAAAAAGAGCTGGTCATTCCTGAGGAAAAAACTCAGGACTCACCTTCAGTTGTTGCTGTCTTTGATGTTCTGAATCTTGTTGCTGTTGTTTTAATAGAGCCACACTACGCTGTAATTCTTCAATTGCATCGGATGCCTGCAGGGATTTAACAAAACCAGGAATTTGTGTTGCATTCCTCACTGGCCTCACAGGTACATCTTTAATGAGTTTAGATTTATTTCTCAAAGGTGCCTGGAAACTGGAAAAAAATGTCAAGTTGGGAAAAAACCACATGTACGAGTTTACAATTCTGGGTATGTCACTTGTGTCCGTCTGGTTAAATTCGAAATGTGAACAAAACCACTAAAAATAAAAAATAATCAAAACCCTTGGCACCAGCAACTGAAAGAAAGAAAAATACCTTGGAAATTAAATGGAGTAAAGCAGCAAAGCTCCCAGAATTCCAGTAAATAAATGCAAAAGGCCCCATCTGTCCTATGGGTCTGAGGATTGGCAGATTTAAAACACATGCCTTTTCTATAAGCATTTACCTTGAAGACTGCATTAAATATATACTATACATCTACCTGTGCATATTGGTAGATATCTGGACTTTCTAAAGAAGCACACAAACAAAACCAGCATATTAGTTGTCCCTTATCTGAATCAGCTATGGAAATAACATCTGTAGGTACTTATACACACACCAGAATTATCAGACAACTTCAGATGATTTTTCAGTCAAATTTGCAAATGAAAAAGTAAATCAGAATTTGTTTTTTAAACTTATGCCCAGGAATAACTTCGGGAACTGAAGAGTTCCTTGGATTTATTCATGAGCATCACATTTCTATTGAAGAGACCACTTCAACAACATTTTAATGCCTGTTACACGTGGAAGCATACCTTAGCTGCAGAGAGAGCATGTTCCTGCTTTATAAAATTTATATCAACATCATATTTACTTTGTAGTTGCTGAATGTTCTTCTCGTATTCCTGTATAATATGGTCCTTGTCTTTCTGAAAGGAGCTGTGCCTACAAGTAGTAAGCAAACAGAATATGGAAATTGCTTTCATATTTTGGCATTTTACCTGCTCAGTATCAATTCTACAGAGTATGCGAGTCTGCCTGCACCACATGCTTATTGTAGCAGAATGAAACACAAATAATGGAGGGCTAACATCCTCCTTCCAGTGGTCACTTGGGTCAGTTCCTAAATGAGTTTTACATCAATTAATACAATGTTAAAACCAGCAACAGCCAGTGAGTTACCTTGCTTTCGCTTCCTGAAGTTCAGAGCACAGCACCTGGTAACGCTGTTCTGCATCAGCCTTTTCCTGAGATAACTTTTGACGCTGTAAATTACTATTTTCAGCCTCCACAGTCAACTGCTGGACACGAGCCTCCAGTTCTTTGACAGTCTGGTTCTGAAAGAACAGGTTGAGAAAACACCAGAATAAATTAGGGGATGCTCCTGTTGTTATTCAGTAGCCTAAAGCAACAAGGTTCTTTGGTGGTCCAGAGACACAAGAGTTATAACAGCTGAAGTGTCATCAATCATGACCGTAAATTCTACGTTGTATATAAATATATAAATCTTCAAAACACAGAGGTCTATTCCCCCCTGCAAAGTAACAAATCTTCCTCCCTAAGCAAAAGAATATGTGAAATTGAGTTCTATATTCCTAATCTTTTAGGATGGGAGACACAACAGACATTTCTAAGGAAAACCACAACAAATGCATATAAAGCATTTTCAGACCTCCCATGAACCACGGAGTGTGTTATCACTAGCACACCCTAGCACAACCTGCATGTGGGAAGGAGCATTTGAGGAAAAATCTATATATATAAGATTTTACTGATTGTTATGGTGATGAGCAGCTATAAAAGTCAGCTAGAAAATGTATTAAACTGTTAAACTAAAGTCAGTTATTAAACTAAGTCAGTGAAATCTGTAGCTCCTTCATGCTGAAATATTCTTCAGAGTACTTTTACGACTACTGTATGTTTATAGACATAAAAATAATATATCTTAAATTCCTAAACTAAAGCAAGGAGCAATGCACTCAGGTTGCTAGAGAATGATAGATTTTAAACAACAGCATTTTATGTGCACATTTGGGAAAAACCACATCTAAGGATGTAAACGAAAAGATACTGTAATACCTGCTATGGATTTGGAGGATATAAGAAGGCTGTAATACAAATGCTGCATTAACAGTTCAAATGCTGCCTCGGTGTGTTTGAAATCAATTAACAAATATTAACTATATCCACTGATCATCTTGTAAGGTAAGTGCATTGCCTCCACTTCATTACTAGACAAGGAAGTGTTGTGCATAATCTGTATCAGGACTGAGAGTGCATTCCTCAAGTGTCTGCTGGTTCACCTTTCCCTAAGCTACTTCTCCCCATCATTTGTTTAATTACAGTGATTTCCTTACAACAATTTACAAACATCTGTTAACACGTGTATTTTTTTCCCAGAACTTCATCCTGCAATATAACCAATTTCAACATGAGCAGAATGAGGACAGGCAGGTAGCATGAGGTTACTACTTCCCATTTTTCCCTACATTTATGTTAATAAGCATGGAAGTGAAAGAACTCCAGAGCTGGGGACAAAAACTAAGATGCAGCTGCCCTTCCAGGATGTATCATCATTATTTCTATATCAACAAAGGTCCAAAGGGAAGTGGATCAGTGTTTTCACCCTCTGTTAAAGTAAAATCAAACCTCAGACATCTGCCATCTGGAGCCAGCGCCTCAATTGTCTCATAGAACCATAGAATGGTTTGGGTTGGAAAGGACCTTGAGATCACCCAGTTCCAACCCCCAATAAGCACAGGACTGTAAATGAGCCTGGGCTAATGCAAGAACCTCACACAGCCAGAACAGTCATGTGAACCTCACCAGCTGGCTTAAGATACTTCAGAAAGAGTCCAGCAAAGTTTTCCATCACTGCAAAGCCGGCTGCATGGTGGGGGTTCGGTTGGGATTTTTTTGTGGTTTGGGGGCTTTTTTTGTATATTTTGGGGGTGGGGTTTTGGTTTTTGTGAGGTTTTTTGGGGGCTTTTTTTTTAGAACAAATAAAAAAAAAAGCAAACAGGAAAGTTCTACCTAACACATTACCCAACATCATAATTCCTTCCCAGCCCCCAGCCCCAAGGAAGTTAATACATATTTAATGCACAAACCCCTGCTTATCAGTCCTATGGTATTAAATAGTTCAGCCAATTTCAGCTGCTAACAGCACTGGCATTCTCAACAATGTGAAACTCTGAACAAGGGAACTCTGAAATACCAACAAAAGCACCAAAAATCAGGAGAGAGAAAGAAAGAGAAGAGAGAAAAAAGAAAACTAATTTCCAGTGACAGACTCGTCTTTCATCTTAAGCCCTGCCTTGAACTCTACCTTGTTTAATTATTAAATCAGAAGCTGCTCAGCAAGATCTGTCTACTTTTGATGGTTCTTAAATTCAATCTTGCTGACAGACTGTGTCCATTTTCCCTCTGTATTTACTGTTACCTATGCCATGATCTGAATGCTAATTTTTAAATACGACATTCACTAATAAAGAATAAATTTTATTTGACATCATCTTTCTGCTCATCCCATTTTCTTCCTACCTCATCCTGATAAAAAGTACAGGATGCTTTCTTCAGGATACCTGTTAATTTTTTGCCTTTTTACATCACTTATACAGCAGGCACAAAATCCTGCTTACATATTTCTAATTATTCTAGGAAAGAAATGCAATAAATTGGAATAATGCAATAATTATTAAAATATGGTTTATTTGCCCTTTAATCTACCAGAAGCATTTGATCACTCAAAGAGGAGGTGATAAGTAAGAAGTCACATGTACTTATGAAAACAGATGTACTATCTACATCCTTATTTATAACTTGAATCAAAGCCAATAAGAAATGCTAGTCCTTCAGCACAAACACATATCTGAGCAACATTCACTGAAGGGCTGTACTTCAATGAGTTTTATCTTGGTTGGACTGGCTTCCAGGCCATTGCTCTCTCCCAACAGAGAACAACTGCATTGCGCTATCAAAAACACTTCTCAGCCCAACAGTACTTACATACACAAGTGCATGAAGTGTGAACATTGCACAAGACACTTGCTATTGTGACATATTTACGAGTAACTTACAGTTGACTTTATCTGTTCCAAATAATCTTCCTCCATCTTGTCAAGACGAATGTTGGTGTCTTCCAACAGCTCCTGCATATCTTCTGTGTGCTTCTTCCGGATATTAAACTTCTCCTTTTCCATTTCAGCCACTGCATTGTGAAGCTGCATCACAAAAATGTTAGGAAATAAGTGGTATATAAAACCAGCATTCATAAATATCATATTATTATAGTATAGAAATAGAATAACTGAGAAGCAGAGGCCACATTTCCAACCTCTACATCAAAACTAGATCATTGTCTCACTAAATATCTACTATGTCTATCTATCTATCTACTAGTCTACTATGACTCTATAAAGCAGTTATTTAGGAGTATGAGCAAGTCATAGAATCATAGAATAGTCTGGGTTGGAAGGGACCTTCAAAGGTCACCTAGTCCATACCCCCTGCAATGAACCTAATCCACTAGATTAGGTTGCTCAGAACCACATCCAGCCTGGCCTTGAATGTCATTTAAACGTGTAAGTAGTTTTCAAATGCATAACTTAATCCATACAGAATGCTAAACCACATTTTTGCCACTCTGATACACTATTCGCTTGCATATTTTAAACAAACACCAATGGGTGTTGCACAAAATTAATGACATTCTATTACAGAAACACCAATATTCTCTCCACTTACTTACTTGGTGGTTTATCTGCCTCTCAATTTGTAAGAAGCTGGAGAGCCTGGCTATCTACTTGTCTAATAAAAGGATTATTTGTGTCATTACTAACACTTGATTTATATTCTAAACACCAGTGGCCTCTTTTTCTAGTTAAGCAGCCTTAAATCGAAGTTTTCTGTCTAAACAATAGTAAAGAATAATGTCATGTGAAATTAGCATACAAAACTTGTCTGGGGCATTGGCTGTGTAACAGCTTCTGTGTATTTCTCAAGTTTCTAACAAATTCACTTCAGAGTTGAAGGAAAAAACGGCAATATAGACTATAAAAACATCTTTCTAAATGCACAAATTAATTTGTGCATTTAATTTGCACAAATATAGAGGCTTCTCTCCAACATATAGAGAAGCAGAAAGTTATTCATTACCCTGCCTAATGCCAGAGCAAAGGATTTTTATCATGTAGAATTCTGGAGGTGTCTGGGAATCTGGACAGTGATTTAACAGACTTCAACAGAATGAACTTAACATAGAAGCTTTCATCCAGAAACTTGTAAGGGGTTTCTATTCTATGACTGTATGATTCTATGATTCATCCAAAAGACAAGAATGCTAATAAATTATGGCAAATATCATGCATATACTGTGGTGTTCAGAAGATCTGTTGAATTCCAGATCCTTTTAAAAACAATCAAGGAAAACAAATAAATCAACATTTCATCTCCAGGTGCACAAGCTATAAACAAACCCAAAAATCCTGGGAATGTCTCTACCTCCTGTACACCAGGCTACAATAATATTTGCGTTATTGTCAGCAACATCTATTCAAACAGCTTGTATCTATATACAGAAGGAAGTAATTATAAAGCTATTAAAATATTGTATTGTTACTGTAAAAGTTAAAGCTTTTACTTTATTTCCATCATAATTCCCACTATATCCACTTTTTTCCATCAGATACATGCTCTGATTTCACTTCTGTAATTCCATGAAGTTAATATTAGCATTTCAATTTTGTTTGCACACTGGCATCATTGATGACAGCTACAGCTGGAGGAACAGCACTTGCCAGGTAACTGCAAAAAGTGGAATGACCTCGGGCTGAAAGTGATGTTCCTCTAAACCAAGAAAACCCCACCTAATGCTGAAGCCTCAAGGACTTAAGCACAAAGGACAAGATTTATGACTTAGCTCTTACAAGACAAGAATTAAAACCAACATCACTTCCACACACAGAGCTGCAAAACTCCATCTATGAGGGAGGTGGTTTTAACCCTTTCTGTGACCCTTCCTCTCCTGAGAGGGGCAAGAAAGAAAATACCAACAGTAATCAGGAGAAAGGTGAAGGTGTCTCACCATAAAGATGCTTTTCCCTCTGCTTTGCTGCTGTCTTGAGTGTAACAATAAATAAAACACATCGAAGAATTCATGACCCATTGCAAAAGGAAGAGTTCAAAGGAAGCACCGTGGCAGCAGGTAGCAGCAGGTTTACTGAGATTAAAACTCCATGTCAGGTCAACCAGAAACAAACAGCTCCCTAATACGTCCCAGGACTTGCCAAGGGGGCCAGATGAACCCCAGGAATAGAGTGCCCAGCTGCGGGGTGCAGGGGTGTGAGCATCAGCAAAGAGTCTGGCAACATTACTCCAGCAGCAAAAATAAGATCAGCAGAAGAAAATAGCCCTAAAAGTAAGTCTTTCCTGCAAAATGTATTTTCCCACATATGCACTGTAGGAATCTTTCAAAGAAAGCAAGTTATTCCTTACCCTTTTCTCCCACTCATTGTTCAAGGACTCATTGCTTTGCTCGCACATCTTCTTTAACTCTACAATCTGCTTCTCTTTCACTTCTCTGATGACTTGCGACTCACGAAGAAGGGTCTGAACTGTCAAAAATGGGAAAATAAAACAATCATTCAAGACATACCTCTGGGATTTGCCAGTGCTGGCAACAGATGTGATTGGATTAAATCAGTTTTCCAATTGACCTCGCTTTCTGATGTTTTTTTAACTCTTAAAAATACATAATGCACATGCTCCTGGAAAATTTAGCACTTGGATTCTGTGTTCCCCTTATTTACAAAATATTTCATAGTGAGTTTTCCTTACTGAAGCTGTAAATATACATCAAAATTCCATATAACCTAAAGAAAGCAGGCATTTTTACCCCGAGTTCACGTGCATCCTGAAGAGAGAAGGTTCTTGTGAAGGTTGAGTGCCCACGATATACAAGGAAATCAAGTTCCCCAATTTAAATTACAAGTGATTGCATCAAGAATTCACAGTCTGACAAATTCTACGGAAAACAAAGCAGGTACATATTCACTTTTCAAAAGTCACTGATTATTTTCACCCTCTGACATGAGTGTAGGCGACTTGAACACAACCTGTTATAGCCGAGTGCAACCAACAGAAGCACCAGATCCCTTCTCGGACAATTTACTTTGACAAGGAGCAGGAAACAGTATACATGGAATTCACTTGCTTTTAGTACGTAGATTGCCAGACTTGTGGATTATTTTACATTGTGGTTTAGTCCATAGTGTAAATGGACTCCAAGGAATTCTAAAAGAAAATAACATTGGAAAACTGCTGACAAGCCACACTCAGGCCAAGTTTGTGCTTATGACATATTCAGGATGACTACTCATGTTTGAACACTTGCTGTAACAGTCCTAAATATGTTGTGGTTTGATTAAAATGTACTGAATGTATAAATAAATTAACCTTGAGCCGGAGACTCCAGAAGGTTTGAAATAAGTGGTCAAAATACTTGGGAATCATCAAAGAAACTTGTTCTGGTGACGCTCATGAAACCTGTGAGTATGAAATAGAACAGCATCACGCTGCCTCTTGGAAAATATGGCTTGGAAACTGGACAGCAAAGACAACCAGGCAAGCCTCTAAAAATGTTAAGGAAAGAGGTCAAGACCTGCAAATGAAGAGAAAAGGGACATCTGTACCTAGAAGGAACACGTAAGCCAATAGCCACAAGAAGGATGCAGCACAATACCACCATGCAGAAAACCACCACCATGAAGATAAAAAGCACCTTTGGTCTCCAGTTTTCTAATGGTCTCCTCAGCTTCACTTTGTTTGGTTTTGTAGAGGGACTTCAAGGCTTCTATTTCATCATTCTTTCTATCCAAAATCTGTAGGGAAAATTCATAATTCTTTAAAAGAAATCCAAAACACTCCATAAGTACAATGAGTACACAAATCATGGACACTGATCTCTGTCAATGGAGTGCTTAGGTCAAGCAGGACGAGGTGATTAGATCTTCACAACTAAGTCTGCCAAGTCCTAAACAAAGGATTGACTTACATGAATGTAGGCAGCAATGTTGATTAAACAGGAGACCCATGTTTTAGGTTGGTATTTTTTGTTTTCTTTTAAATCTGGGCAAATCCAATGTTACTTTTGTTGACTTTGAAAGTTTCATGGTGCTACTACTGCAAACACAAAGGATTTGTTTCCCTTTTCATTCTTATGTTGCCTAATACTATTTAACAGCATCTACAATTCCACCAGCTTTAAGAAATAAGTAATCGGTGAACTGCATTACACTCACCAAGTGCAATTCTTTGCATGTATTCCATGAAACAATGATTGGGAATACAGCAAGTAGATGAGGTGTAACTACATCCACTGTTCTGTACACGCTGATTTGGGGGGGATAAAAAACGCTTGAATATTTGCACACTTTGAGATAGTATTTTAATTTAAACTTCATGTTTAAGATAAACATTAAAGTCAGAAATTTTATAAGAGTGCCCCAAATCTTGCATCAGCAGAAGCTTTCATCTTAAAACAATATTACCCCATCTGCATTAAATGTTTTGTGTCTTGCAAGATTAATATGACACTATTTAACCTCTTCTAAAATATCCAACGTTATTAAACAACTTCAAAAGACTGAATTCTAACATCAGTTAAGGAAAGGCTGACAACTCCAGGGATGAGAAAGCATTTAAACCTCCTTCTTAGTCTCAAAAAGCCGTTTCCTTTAGGCTCTCGGCTTTGCTAGCCAGTTGTGCTTGCAGACTTTGAGACCAGATGAGCCAAATATGCACCTGACCAAATATTAACATCCTTTCAGGAGGCTTTGATGTGTCATAGTGTTGTGTCAACTCACTTCCTCCAAGTCTGTGACTCAGCCTTAAGAAACAACACAAGAGGTACTCGGGAATGCAAAGCTTACAGTGGGATCAGTCAGCACAACCCTGATGCTGAGCGTTTAACAGGGATCCGAGTGCTCAGGAGGCGCTTAGAACCTTGCTGAATTTTATCCCATATGTATAAAACATGGCATTAAAAGTAACAGTATGGTCTTTGAGAGGCTTTCTATAATCTTCCCCAAAGTGGTGTTACCCAACACAATAAAGACAAATCCAACCTAACCCAAAGGAAGTGTATCTGGTGTCACTTTATTGCTGTGAAGAATTAAAAGCCACATAGAGCTTTTACAATGCAATAACATAAATAACGAACTGTTTATTGACCAGCCCATACTTTAAGATACAGTGTCAAAATGGAGACATAAGAACAAGCCCTACTCTGTATTAATAGGAACACATGGGATACACTTGTGGATTTTCCTACTGTTATTTTTTGCACTCTGTCCATAAAAATTTAATTAAGTGGTTTTGTTCCCATTTTTCTATAGTACAAGCACTAGAAGAGAAATCAGGGGCTTACATTTCATCAGCACAGGAATCCACAGAAGCTGTTAGGCTGGTAGAATACGTTGTCTTGTTCAAACAAATAAACAAATCACTTTGTATTTTCATCTGTTTTCTGCACGTGTTTCTCTTTTCCCAAGTTTATGTTATCACAGAATATTCGGCATTCCTATCAGCTTACGAAATTGCTACCTACAATCTTACTTTCAAGGAACATTAACTGCAACTGTGAAGAAGTTAAACTACAAGTGCTAATTCTTTATTATAGTCAGATTCTCCATTATCTTAATGTAGTAACTTGGGAAAAAGATACCGGCATTTCTTACCTTTTTAACATCAGCATCGTGCTTCTGCTGTAATTTAAGTTTTTCTTCATGAAATTTCCCTTCTGCTATTTTCATTTTAATGTCCAGCTTTAAAAGCAAAAGAGAAATACATAACTTCATTAAAATAAAGAGCAAATTACACTAATGACCTTTATATAACTTTTGAACTATTCATGTACGTATTGAGAAGGGAATAGGAAGTCACTGACAAATAACTGCTATGAAAAACTTTATATTCAGTTTCTTGGTGTTTTCACATTTATTTGCTAAGAGTGTTAGAAAAGATGTCAACCTAAGCGTAGATGTTTTAGTTGGCAATAAAACCAACTGCTACTGCCCAGAAAAAGCTATTGTCCTTTATTTAAATAAACACTTCAGAATGAAGCTTTTAATACTTCTGTTAATACACCAAGTAGGGTAAACTTGCTTTTATTCTAGAGGCAGGTGTCACATTTACACAAAGAATGTCCTTTAGCCCAGATGCGTGTTTATTTGTGTTTGTTTTCTGTTATTCATCCGCATCATCAACACATTTCCTTTTCAAGGTTGCTTGCAATGGAATTAAGGATATCACTGCTGGATTTGATTGCTACCATGCATTTCCTGCTTTTGCCTCTGTTTGTTCAAAGCAGTGTACTTGAACCCTCCGACACAATAACACACTGCCACTTCTTAGAGACCCAGTTTTCATCTTTAAGGTGTTGTTGAATCTGCTGCGTATTTTCACTATGTCTGTCCTCAGCACTGCAGACATGACAGGTATTTTGTGTTTCTGTCCTAGAAAACCCAAGCGACACCCCAAGTTCAGATTCAGGCTATTCCTCTTCTACATTTAATCACTGCTTCTGTTCCCAAAGCAAAGTGGACAGAAAAGCCTCCTCAGAGTGACCGATCCCAACAACCTGCCTTGCTTACAGAGAGCACGATTCATTCTGACTCAGTTTTGATATCTTTGACTTCTCAAAAGTAGCCATTCAAGAATGAATCTTTACCTAACACGTACAAACAATAAACACGCTGCAAGTTAAGGTCTTCCACATGATTACGTTGTGTTATGTTTGTTTATTGTGACTTGGAAGGGAGCTACAGAAATCCAAGTCAACTTGGAAATGCAAAACGCTGTGCAGCAGCTATAGGATATTCCTCAAGAACTGAGAACAGAAGCAGGAAGAGCAGCAAATTCTTTCCATCTCCAGACTTCACATCCACTGATACCCAAAGTATACGCCTGCTCATTACATGCACACAAAGAGGTAACCTCTCTTCCCAGACTAAATAGGTACACAGTCTTATGCAAATTACCAGGGGGGAAGAAGTTAGCTTGATAATTAATCCAAAGAAAACAGATCATATTCTGAGCTGTCAGCCATCTCTTTTATCATCCAGAAATAAGCACCACAATAAAATGCATGTTCTATTCATGAAATTGACTCATATGTATATATGAAAAGAAATATATGCATATATCCCCCTAACAAAGTGACATTATAGAAGAAAATCTTAGTACCAGCTGATAAATAAATGTTGATTTTAAAGAAGAGCACAGCAATCCACTTCCACATAGACAGTTTGTGAACATCCCATAAATAAATATGAAGGTGTTGTAAAAACACAAATACTAGAAACTAAACATGAAAGAGACTCCAATCTACTTGAATTACATTAAGAGCTTATGAATTACTGATGTATAGCTATTGTACTCACATAGCTATTAAATCCGCACAACACATTACATTTAAAACTCATTATAAAGTGATGAGGTTTTGGCTGATGTAAATTAGCCCTCAGTGGTTTGCATCAGCTGAAATCTGGTCCACATATTATTATTCTACAGGTTAAAAGAACATAAAGATCAATCAAAACCTAAAATTTGCCTTGTATTAAATATGGACATGGATTTCCAAGTGACGGTGACAGCCACGTGGCTGTTTTGCCACAGGTTGACAGCAGAAATCCCTGCACTTGAAGCTGGCTCCCACTCCTGGTCATTAACCTCCCACTTAGCACCAGCCTTGCACTTGCACTTGTTCTCATCAACTTTAATTCATTCATCCCACTGCTCCCAGTAGAACAGCCAAGCCTTAACCCTAGGATTTGGGACTACTTTCCAAAAAGGAGAGGTAGTTGCAACCAAGCAATGTGAAAAATGTGTCCAAGATGCGCAAGTCAGCTCTTAGTGAAGGCAATCACTGTAATAGCAAAACAATTACTTCTTCCTTTAAATATTAAAAATAAGATTATAAAAAAAGAAATATCTCTCTTCTTTTGAAAAATCCCACAGACCAGCTCCTCACCAGCTGAGGGCTCAGAAGGTGGCACCTTCAAAAGCACCCATGGTCCTCAACTTCTATAAACTCAATGAAATTCTGAAGTTTCAGCGCTCCATTTTTACTGCCCTGTTTGCTTCATCCCCGGCTTCCATGATTTTGTCCATTTAGGGGACTCCTCCCATTTACCTGTGTATTTGAAATTCAGGAGCTGATGTGGACACAGTTTTCTAGTCTGAAGAGGAAAGCTGTATTCGTAATGAGTAACTGGTAAAAAACACAGAATAAAATAGGAGACTCTCCAACGTCATTTCAAGTCTATAATGGTCCACAGTTCCACGACACACACGTATCTTCACGTATCAACTTTTGGAAGCGTTCATTTGAGCATGCACTGTCAAAATAAAGATATATCGGTTTAAAAACCCTACACTTCAGATTTACTCTGTGGAAAACAGCTGGAAAAGCCAGAAACATCCATACAACAAACCAGCGTCCTACAGCAAAGCCTGGAGTACTGGCTTCATGTCAAAATCTGCTTTTTGACCCACCCTTTGCATAAGATGGAATTCCAACCTCACCACAGAAGGAGATAAAAAAGTTGACTCATGTAAACACATTTTTCACAGTGACCTCATGAAGGCTGGGGATGAAGCAAATGGGCTCATCACAACTGGGAGTGAAGCTTCTCCCCTTCCAATTCAAAGTTTAAACACGATATTAAATACTGATTTCAATAAAGGAGTTATCTTTCAAATGAAAACCATACCACGTATCTGTAGTTACCAAGTGCCAAACCTCATTTGCTAAGTTAGTCTCAATGTCCTGTGCAACAGTGCCCTGTAACTTTATGTGCTACTCTTCTATACGGCACCCTTTGCACTTCAGCTGTATTTTATTTATTAAACACATATTGAGAAACAAAATAACCTACAACAGCATCAAAAACCTTTGTGAGTTTTAGAGAAAATAGATGAAAACAACTTACTAAAGTCATTCACCTTCTCAGAAGCCATTAACTGCGCTCATGCTCATCAGGTTTAATAGCTTTTATGACTAGTTAAGAGGCAGCAGAGCACATTAAGTTTCTGGCATGGTACCATTCAGACAAAAACCCAAAACAAAACTAAACCAAGAACATTTAGCTATAGTCCAGGAGTTTGCGACTATGTATGAAATGCAGCCATTGCTGTTGCCTGCACATCATTCCTTTGGATTTCTGTCATTGTTTATTCTCCTTACAGAGTATGAGGCAATTAAACCCTAAGGCCATGTAAACAACACTGATGTCAAACATCTGTGCTGTCCCTGTTATTTAAAGCCATGGAGGGTGGTATCAACAGAACTGCTTTTAAGTGCCTAGTCACACTTTCTTCCTAATTTAAAACAACAAAACACCACCAAAAGCAGTAAATAGTTACCGAAAACAGGGTTTCATCATATCACTGTCCTGTACTACATAGCATGGGTTAGGTGCTATGAAAAAGGAAATAACTGTCAAACCGATAGAGTCTGATCTACAACTGTCATAAATCCTTAGGGGGGGAGGGGAAAGGTGATATCTCAGCTTTTCATGACAGAAGAGAAATGCTCACCTTGTCCCCAGTTACAAGAACCTGCAGAAATACTTAAATACCCAATTCAAAACTAAATCAATCATTACAGTATTAATCCGAGATAGCTTTGAACTACTCCTCACTGTTCACTTGTTCCTGTTACAGGGAATGCCCTCAGGCCAGAGGTGGCATCCTGAAGGTTTTAACATCCCTCAGAGATCTTCTCTGGCTATTTGATAAAACAGTACTTGTGGCTTGCCAGGGCTTTTTCCAAGCCTATGAATACATGGGGGAGGGAGGGAGGAAGCGAGGAAGGGGGAGAAGGATGTAAACAATAAATGAGAACTTCAAAGTAAGAACTAACAATGTGGAACAATGGCTTGTGTATCTTACAATATAGGACAAAACTTATTTGTCTTGGTGTTAGGCAGCTGCTAAAAGAAATCAGCGCACAACACAAAGCTTTGATATTCCCATAGAAGAAAAAGGTTTCTTAAGCAAATAGCGACAAAACACAAAACCAACAAACAACCAGGACTTTCTACTGAGATGTGTTCACTCCATTTTCACATCCAGGGTTATAACAATAACACTGATCATTTATACAGAGGTTTAAACTACCCAGGCAGACCAAGGCAGGAGATACTGTCCTTGCAAAGCAGTCAAGATTTATTCCACATAAAGGCACGCTGAGTTCAGACAAAAGTAATCTGGGACAATGGATTTCACATCAGAATTAACAAGCTGTATTTTCTCAGTGTTATTTCTATAGCTTCTATTGCATCCACAAAAATATTTAAGATTCGCTTTGAAGTGTATTAATATTTTAAACATTTAGAGCCAGTTAAGAGTCAGAATAACCACCTAAATACCTAAGTCACTGTCGTGGAAAAAAAACGAAACAAATTCATCCTTTATAACAATTTATTTTAATAGAAACTTCTACAATACCTATAAAGTTTAAATCATACTGGACTAATCTTCCAGTTTCAAAACTGAACTGCTGAAAAGCTTGCATTCAGTTTACAGTATGTGGAAAAAACACTCCCCACTTCCAATTTCATTGCATTCAGATGTCACATGTCACGCTTGTCACATGATGAATAACTTAATATCCTATCCTATATTTAATGAGCAGCTTCTGCGTACTTGCTTAAGCAATTTTGCAGATCAATATCTGCTCTTGAAGTGGTTTTAAGTGAAGAGGGACATGCGTTATAGCATGAAAAGAAAGTGGGAAGGGTCAAATATGTAAGATGCACATTGAAATACACCCCAGCTTTCAGCCATGGGATACACGTAGCGATCATATTCCCTTCTCATGACTGCCAAGAGCTGGAAAACCTTCACAATTAAAACAGGCAAAGTGCATTAGGAGAGAAGACTCACCAATGTGCTGTGTCTATAGCAAAGTGAAATGTTCACATCATGACCAAAGTATCAAACACAACCACAGGTCTTAAAAGCACAAAGAGATTTGTAGCATCAAACAAGTGAAACCCACAAGCCAGAAATTGGAACGTAAAAAGACCATTTATAAACATGGCATTTTGCCCAGATTCAAAGGCCCCTCCACAAAAGTCTATGTTTATGATCTGGACTATATTATTTGACCTAACAAACACTTCTACTTCTCTCCACAAATCTAACCTTTTTTGTATCTTTGCTCTTTAAAACCACTACAGCTGCTACTTCCAGTTCAAATAAGTTTTACAGAGTACTGTGAACAGAAACTGGATATTCACTAAAGGAAAAAATTAATAGGACATTGCCCCATTTTTACAGCCACTAAAAATTACAGGCTTTGTCCTAAATCAAATCACAGCAGCTTTTAGATGACACCGAACATTAATACATGTTTGCTGTATACAGAAAAATAATTGGACAATTGTTCTTATTCATATGTAAATGTCATCAGTCTCTTGAAGGAGAGAACAATGTATTTTTCCACAGATTTCCAAGTCGGGAATGGTGGGAATAGGGAGAAAAGCATACAGCTTTTTATGCCAACAACTACAATCACTTGAAATGGTACTTTTACTCTAAAGGATGTTTTATATAACTAATAAACAAAACACGCGTATTAGCACCACATCATGTCAACTTACTTAACAGCTTTATTTGGAGTGGCAAGTGTCCCACTTCTATACATAACACATACGCCTGCCACTACTAGTAGTGCCTCTGACATCAGGAGTACCAAAAAAGCTTAGGATGTTTGGAAATTGTGAAAGCTTATACATGGTAATAACTTCTTCGATGCAGTTTCACAAGTGACAGCTCAAAATCGCAACAAACCGTATCTTCAATTGCCAGCACTGAAAACTGAACCCAGCTGAACCTTGTGAACATGCAGAAATCACACCGATTTCAAAGGGAGTTAGTAAAATCTGAGTATAATAGGAGAGAGCTTCCTCTAATTCTGCACAGCACCAAGCCCAGTGAAGTAAATGAGGCTCCGCACACTGAGTCAGCAACACTTACTTTTTACTCCCAGTGTTACTTACTCCTTTTCATTTTTAACACGCTGTATTTCAGCAGCTGCTGGACTTTTTACACTCATTTCAGGATCTCCTAAACCAGTTCTTAAAACTGTGCTCCTTCCTTCATTTCACAAGTGCAACGTGTGGCAACAAGAGGCTGTAGTACCTACTTTTAATAGTCAATGGCTTTTCTCCTTTAAAAAACAGAATCCATACATGTGACATAGAAAAATACCCAAACTTTCTTCTTTTTTTACTAAGAGAGACATACTTTGAGGTAGAGATTAATCACGCAGGGAAAGATTAATTCCCAGCTGCTTGGCAACCATCTGGACATTCTACTGGTTAAAACACTAGTTTGAATTGCTAACCTACCTCTTTGATCTTTCCCAATGTCTCCAGCACATATGTGCAATAATTAAAGACATAGTTCACAAACTACTGAGAAAAAAAAAAAGTAAGGAACTGTACATGTCCATATAGAGCTGCATGACCAGACCAATTAGCATCAGGAATCATAAATCACAAGAACGTTTATGGAAGCATGTCTCATCCTGACACACACTGTATGTCTCACACCAGGCTAGCAACAATAAGGTTTGGGGTTTATGATGCTACATTCTGAAGAGTTATCAAAGCAAGGCAGGATGTGATTTCCTCACACGGAAGACAATGGACAACTTGCATGTGTTTTTACGAAGAAGACATTAATCAGGCAGGAATCATGTTAACAGAAGTCACGATTGCTGTGTTTTCAAACACGAACCAGCAGGTCACTATTCAGAATGATTGCTTCGTGGTGAGAATCAGTTTACAAGTGAATTGTCAATATAAATCAGACACTGCATTCAAAATAGACATCAGGTTTGTGGATAAAAGAACATTCAAATAAACCAGAGACTATTTGAAGTCACAATACACACTGCCTGGAGTATGTTTAAGGGGAATAAACCATTACATGCCTACATAGGTTCCTTTAGCTGTATTCAGCTCTCCCAGTTCCATATATCTACTTATCTGTAGCCATCCACCAAGCAGATACACAACATACATACGCATGATCACACAAACACTTTTATTTCATTATGATATACAAGAGAACGAGACTGATAGATATCTGTTTTCAATGGGGAAAAAACATCAAATCCACGACGTAGCTCAAATCACAATAATGTTATTTTTACATTGGTAAAAGCCCAGTTTAATTACAAGAATCCTTCTTTTAGGATACTGACTCCATACTATTTTTCTTTATTGCTTTTAATTTGGCTCGCAGTAAATGTTAATTCATGTATTTAAATACTTTGTTACAGAACAGAGCAATTAAGAGGAAGAAATCAAAACCAAAAGGACAGTGCTCACTGCACACCATCTCCAACTGCAAGGAAACATCGTTTTATCTCCAACTGTGTTTGTCCTTCTCCTAAAACCCCATCTCTTTCCCACGATAACACCTGCAAGTGTTACTCACCCTCCCTCCTACTTTCTTTCCTCCCTGCATTCTTTCCATTATATCCTATGTATAGTCCCTTTTGGGGAAAATCTGTATTGCAGCCCTTATGCAATTCTCCCCATTTCAAGTCATAATCTCTTGCCAGATAAGCGAGAAGCACAGTAAATCTGCTGCTTTCAACACCTTAAATTCAGAACACTTTGAGCCAGACCAAGACTTAACCATAACATCATCACTGCAGCGTGCTGATTTTATCTTAACATAAACACATTGCTAGATCCCAACACTTTTGGTGCAGTAACACTATAGACATGGCTTGATGGTCTTTACAAAGAAAATCCGTGTAAAGCAATAAATGGAGTGCTCATTCACCAGAAAAAAAGGAGAAAAACATAAATAATGATTATAAAGATAAAGCTTCTATATAGCTTTTTTAAAAAAGGCTGCACCTTAATGATGCAATTGTTGAATACATAACAAAACTCAACTAAAACCTCTTCCTTTTCATCTTGCTTCTGGCCCTTGATCCATGAAAATGCATTTTCAGGGAAAAAATAAAAAAAGGTCTTTTTCCCCTTCCTGACACTCTAAGTTACCATTCACTATCCAGCTCATCTCTCCTTTTCCCTGGGTACATATTCCCTCTTTCACAGTCCTCACTCCACATGACAAAGCAGTGCAAGTTATCCTGCAGGTATTCCGCACCTTCTTGCAAAGTTACCCATTGCCTCCCCTAGAATCATTCCTCCCTCCAGTTGCACTGCAGTAACTACTCCTCCAGCTGACAGTAGGAAATCAACCATTTCTGCCTGACTGCTTTAGGACACAAGAACCTGGAAAAGCAGCCGCTGCTTCAGTGTCCAAAGACTTTATCACTTGATTTCCAAAAAGCAAAACAGAGAAGTGACAGGAGCCATGATAAAGTCAACAAAATCGTTGTAAATACTCCATGTTCTCAGTTAATAGGTGAAACTTTGTAATACAGTTACTGCACAAAGCATCAAGCTTGGCATTTGTCTAAAGCAGCATGATTTAGGAGCTGCTATAGAGCTCAGTACAAAAGCACTCCTGGCATTAATTACAACCTTTAATTTAAAAGGATAAAAAGAGAAAATTATTTCCAATGTTCTTGCCTCAGGTTTGTTCACGTTCCTTTTGCTGAGTCTACACAGATAAATATCTTTGCTTACAGAAAGAAAACAGAAGGAAATGGAGAAAAATGGAAAGAAAAATTAAGGCTGACAAAATGAAAAATGAAGAGAACTTCATAAAGAAAGCCCCAAACTCCTTTAAATGATACATCAGTTGCTTGAGAAAGGTTAAACAAGCATCATGTTTTATTAATATAGACAAAGCTGGGTTTTAATTCCAGAACAACGTCAAGCTCATACTGGAGCAAGAGTTACGTTCTGTTGTTCTGAACAATCACAACTAAGAACTTTTTCTCTCCCCCTCCTCTGCTCTGTGCAGTATCGGGTGGCATTCAGGGTGACCAAAGGTGAAGTTCAAAGAGACACTTCTTCCTATTTATCTAGATAAGGCAGTCAGGCCATCTGTTCTGGTTTGCTGTACTGCTGAAAGCCAATATATTCCTGTTTTCCTGCATCTTCCTCGTTTGAGCACATGATTTTTCAGTAACGACAAGTTTCCCAAATGGTTTAATCCATTTCAGAAGGATTCGGGGAAAATATGACTAAACCCCACTGCCTGATGATATTCCCATTTTCATTAATCTGTGATGTGGTTATCATTGAAAATGGCCATGTGTTCAGCATTACAGAGTCAAAACAGGTGCAGGAATGGTTTATGAACAAAGGTCTAAAGGTTAAAAGCAAAAAACCCACAGTTATCCTATTTTATGTTCTCCAGTTCTACTACAAAGAGGTAGAAACCAGTTAAAGGTTTACCCGAACCTTTGGTACAGTGCTGTTTTTCTGTTAATACATTCACCTTCTATAAGTGACAAGGCTTTATTCTTAATTGAGCTTCACAAACCAAACAAGACGAAAACACATTGAAGTTTTCTACTTAACAGCACACACATGGCAATTGTGAAATACTGTCTATAACCTTTCCAGTTTAAACTAGCCCACAGTCAAGTACCATTAGCAAAAAGGACAGGATTTTTTACTGTGCGGTTTTGAGGATTTTTCCACTGACCCAGCAAAGTATTTGCTGTATTTTATGTAGCTGCTTGGCATGCATTCCTGTTTGTTTAATTTGAAAATAGTACTTACATGACAGCATTGTGCTTTCAATTTACTTTATTTTTTGCTCTATTTTCACGTCTTATGAAACCTTGCCTCATCCCAAGGCAATGGTGGTTTCAATATTGTTAATACAAAAGACCAGCCAATATTATACCAGAGAAAGTGAAAGGCACATGTATTATGCAACTGCCACAGCAGGCTGCTTGGGCAAGTCTTGAATTAGACCAACAGCTATCAACACAAAGCTGTCTTTCATATACATTGTGAAGGCCAGGTTGGATGGGGCTTGGAGCAAACTGGTCTAAGTAGAAGGTGTCCCTGCCCATGGCAGGGGGTTGGAACTGGATGAGCTTTAAGGATTCTTCTGGCCCAAACCAGTATGGGATTCTATGATTACTTTATTAGCAATGGAAGTACCTGCAAACCAAATTTAGCCTCTCCTGCATCCCAGTTGAAGACATGTTCTAAAGTGTCTTGAAAGTAACCTTAGGAAGGTTACAATTCAAGCGTCCTTATAAGATACCATGTAAGAGGAGGGATAATTTAATGGTTTAGAAATTATGTCACTTCCTTTCTAACTCCTACCTAACAGAAAGAAGGCCTACATCTGTAGACTTTTAAAGGTATATAGAAAGTTAACAAAAACTGCCACTAAATCAAGGATTCCATTGCTTCTGTTAAAAGGTAGTTTGGAAAATTCCTAGAATTCAAACTGTTCTACACTGAGAATTCCTTCAAAGGAAAACTAAACATGTTCCAAAAGTCTTTTTTATTCTCTAAGTAATTGGGAAATACATTCCGTATTTAATGAAAAGTCCTGGCACTTCAGCAAAAGCTCTCTTCCATGAGATCTTCTGCCACAACAAACTGTTTTGCAAATACCCGATTTCCCAAGAAAATGTCCTAATTCACTAATTTGGGTGTAATTTTCTTTTTCCCGAAAGACTAAAAAGGACCTTACCTCTCTTTGAAACAACGCCTGCTCATCACGTACAGGGCTGCTTCTTCCTCGGCCCATTTTGGGTGTCATCTGTTGAATGTGAAAGAGTTCAAACCAACTTAATTCAGAGCAGTAACTCCAAATAAAATCCACCCTAACCAGAAATGAAGAATATTAAGCACGTCGTTCACCCCTTACAAAACATTGTGGGAATATAGATACATACCAAAGACACTGGCATTGGTTTTTCTCGCAAGTATCTTGGATTCTCTAACTGAAAAACAAGTTAGAAAGTAATCACGTCAACAATGTCTTATTATTTCTTCTATAATGTAAGAAATACCTCCAAATACTCAATAAAGTTTGCAATGACAACTTCTAGTGGTCTGTACCAGGGTGGGAATACTTAACCCAGTAACTCTATTACTCTAAGAACAAAAATTGAACAGATTTAAGCGTGCCTCTGCTTAGACACACCAGCTCAAGAACTGCTTTCCACTAAGATTTGATTATCTATTAAAACACAGCTTATCTGCAAATCATCATGTCTCTAGACACACGGCTATCACCTAGAAGTAACACATGAATTAGTTTTCCTGTGCATAATTCTTTCTCCTTTAGAACACTTCAATGATCCCTAAGAAATTAACTCCATGGAAAGCAAATGTCCATCTTTTACAAGTTACAGAAAGATGGAATCTTCATATAGGATCATTCTGCTGGACATGATCTACTCAGCAAGTTCTAAAGTTTTAGTCTTTCCTAATGGAAATGGTTCAAAAATTGCACTTTATTTTTCTCTCCCAATCCCATGTGGTTGTAAAAATTCCATCAACGCATGTTTTAAAGGAATTTGGCAGCTGAATACCTGGCTTATGCAAAAGATCCCAATTTTATTGGATAAACTTGCATTTAAATCAGTAAAATTAGAATAAATTTAGGGATTACAGTGATTTTCATCTAGTGTTTTTGAGAAATTACAGTCGAGTGCATTGAAACTATACCCACACATGTAAGCCATAGAGACAAAACATAAGGAAATAATTCATTAACATCACTGTATAATTAAAGCAGCTCTTTTAATCACTATTTTTAAGAACTGAATACAAAACATTGTTCACAACTCACTTCCTCTATCAGACAGCTCTATCTTTTTCATTTACTCCAACAATGAGGCTCAAATATCACATCACAGAGAATGCGTAACACCCAAGAAAAGCTTTCAAGGGTATAATCTTGCAAACCGTGGCAGTGAGATCTGGAATGTGAATGTGACTGCAATGCACATCTTACAATATTCGGTGCATTTTAGTTTATTTTATTTAAGATCAAATTGATCTCTGAGGCATGGTAGATGTATCAAATGCTTGCACTTTCTCCAGTACTATTAAATAAAGTTTTGCATTGGATTTATCAGCGAAAGAAAGGCTTAATCCCTCTGAAATTTCAGTTTGATATACTATTATTCATTTCCTATCCTAAAAGGTTATATAGGATTTCTATATGGTTTTGAAGAGTCGTCCTGTTTCCCCCAGGAGTAGTTATAGATATTCACATTTAACATATCCATTCTATTTCATATTATCTAATATTTTAATGCTGTAATTGAAAGTATATGAAAGCCAATAATTTAACAGATACCCCATTTCTCTATACTGTCAATGAGTTTACCAAAACAGATACATTACACTTTCTTTCATATAAAGCATCCTGGGCTGGTTTTAGTTTGGTGTTTTGTGCATGTAAAACACATGGCAGACAGCAGTCAATAAATGAATCCTGAATGCACCTACTGCAAAACCAAACTCAATGATTTTGGACACAGGAGATTGGCGAGGAGAGGAATACAGGAGTGAGGACATCACGGGGCATTAACCACAGCAGACAGATAACAGCGATTAAAAAATAATAATAATAAAGAGATAGAAATAAGAAGCACAGAAATTCTAAGCCAGAAAACTTTTAGAGGGGTTTCTTTGTTCTACACATTTGTACGTGCAATAGTATTTTCTGTCTAAAAGTTCTCTAATTTTACTAGCATTATACTCTTCCTTCCAGCTTATTTCACCAGTGTCCCCATCCATCCTACACCTCTAATCACCACCTGTACAGATACCCAGGACCAAAGGCCTGAAGCCAGAAGCTCAAGGCAAGCCCTGATCCGAGGCCCTGAACCAATAGCAGCCAATAGCACTGAAAGCCTTCCCCAACCAAATTTCAAAGGCTTCACCATTTTCCAGAAGCCCTCTCCCTCATGTCAAATAACGTAATCATTCACTTTTGCTTTTTTAAAGCTGAAAATGATTGTAAGTATTTACAGTTCTTTCCAATCCTTTATCTGATCATGAAATTAAGCCATTTAGAAAACCAAACACTAAGGTATATACTACTTGCTTACAAGAAAGAAAATGCATCTCTAATACTTTGTACAGCCCAAGTCTTGCATTTTTTGATTTCTAACAGCAGCCATATGTGCTTTGAAGTGAAATGTTCCCACTTTGTTACTTGTTGTGGATTATATCCACTTAAACTGATCTGTAAACATTTAATGCCTCAACATCCATTCTTTTCATGCTGGTCTTCTGCAAAACTTCTTGTTCTCAGAATTCTACCACATTAAAGAGGGAGTATCACAATAAAGAATGCCCCCAAAAAAAGAAAAAAGCAGCTTGTATTTATGAGAAACATGCAAATTTAAAAATAATAACCAAAAGGTCAAAGACAAACCAAAATACATATGTATGAAACTGAAGGACTGCCATGAGAAGAACAGTAAATCACATGCTTTTTTAAGAGTATGAACCAAATAAATGTCACCATGAAAGACATCTTTATTTGAACTAGAATTGAACTCTAATTTGTAAATACCACTTCTTAACAAAAATGGCATTTTGAGTTTCTTTGTAGGAAAGCTTTTGGATTCTCCTGCTCCGTTAGGCAGCTGAACAGACAACAAACCGTGTCGCAATTTGTGGGGACTGGCACGGTCACCTTGTAGTCCTTGAGTCCTCATAAACCAGAGCTGGGAAGGCTTTGGATGATCCAATCCCCATTACTGCACAGAAATAATCTACTTTATGAAAATATACCCATTCTCCTTAAATTGAAAGAGGAATGGCAGAAGTCTGCATAAAAAGCCACAGAGTCCAAAATGGAATTTGAGGGAAATTAGCCATAATCTTTAACATCAGTATTCTCAATTTCTATTTATTGTTACAACACCTGAAACAGTCAAAACTAAGCATTTCTGAAGTAAACATTTTAAAGCTACCAACACAAGCAATGAGTGCAGCACTGACAGAAACAAACTGAGCTGAAATGGTCTCCCCCAAAAGCAATGACAGCACAGAAAGAGCACAATTTTGAGCACTAAATACTTCTGCGAAACTCATCCTCAGGACATCAACTACACTTCATCCCTTGGGCTGGAAATACTGTACAGGCTTTATATCTGTCATAGCCCAGAAACTTAGACCAAAGCTTCTGCTCTTTGGACACAGTAAATACCATGATGATGACATTAATGCTTCCAAAGTCACATTTCATTCTTCAGAAGATATTTATCAAGGTATATTTATCTTCAATAATGCACGACTGTAGCTTATTACAGCTCAATAACAGAGTCAGAAGGTGAGTGGGATATATTAAGATACAGTGGGGTAAACAAAACCCAAACCAACACAATTGGATCATCAGGCTTGTAGCAAATTCTCCCTTAGGCTTCTTCAAAGACAAAATGTGATTGTTTTCAAAACAAGGATGGAAAAAACACACATGAAAGAGTTAAGAACACTTAAGATTTTGAAAGGGTAAACAACTAAACTGAACCTTGCCCTAAATTCTTACTTTAATCTAACAAACCCGGCCAGCCTGCATGCTCCCTACAGAAATAACTGCTGAGTAGCTTCAGGAAATTTGAGTAAGGACATTCTTATCTAACATCATAATTCGTAGGGAAGCTCACTTTAATGCTGCTTCTGCAGTCTTAGTGGAAGGACATTAAAGCACATGAAGATTGTTTGTCAGCATGGAAGTTGAATTGATTTTTTGAAGTCACACCACCACTTGGAGTTCACTGTGGGAAAGTTTTCACAGTGCTGCTGCCCTCGGAGGCCACAACATATACAGTAGGTATGTTTACTGTAAGCAGAGAGACTAAGAAACCAAACAAAAGATAATCAGATGGCTTGTACAGAAATGGGTGAGCTTAACTAGACTGGAAAGACACAGGCAGATGTGAGCCAAGTACACAAAACAGGCACAAGGTACACTGCGGCTGTAGCCACCCAGGAATCCTCCGTGCTCACATCTACATTAACCCTGTGTGATAGAAAACTTCTTCAAAACCAAGAATGTAATGTAAGCCACTGACCATGGCAATTCTTTGGTCTTAGACATTGGTCTAAGTCCTCTTAAACCTTTATTAGGCAATAACATTTCCCATATTAAGAGATGAGCATCCCAGTTCTTTGTACTTAAGATCCCCCATTACTCCTAGTAAAAGCGAAAGAGTTAATTCTCATTCTGGCTGAATTCCAGGGATGAAAAACTGTGTTCTCACTGATTAAAAACCTCTTTGCTGTTTCTGAGGGTACAATCTCTTTGTATGCTTTCAACCTAAAATGAAGTGCTGAATTTCCTGGGATGTTTAAATGAGTTGCTTCGTCACACCTCAAATGGGCTACAATTCAGTAACAAGTGAAAATGTATCAGAAGCATCATGAAAAAGTATATATATAGGCAGGTCAGGTAAGAATATGCAGGGATTAAATTCTTTAATGTTCCTTTACGTTACTTTAATTTTCTACCCCAAAATTGTGTTTGTCCACAGTCCAAAAAGCTTAACAACAAAGGGAAAGAAAGGAAGAAAAAAAAGCCAGTTTAATTCCATTACCCAGCAACTTCTTTTCCTGATACTGCAATATTTAATTATTTCTTGAGTTGTATCAAAAGTAAAGGTGAGGATGGCCCATTAATGAAATGTACTAAATCTGCAACAACATATACAAGTCTACTGACAGCTGTTAATAAAATCAGCTAGCTGAGTTGTACTGTGTTCTGAAATAGCTAAATCATGACAAAAAGTGGAAAGCAACAACACAACTAAAGCTGACTTGTGTCTGTTTAAACTCCTGGCTCTGAAACTTTCCCCTTCAAATGGCAATACAAAAGGATGTCTTTTCTACACTGCAAATGCACCCTCAAGGCATGAACACTTACTAAAGGACAGTCCCCCCCATCAGCTTAGATAAGAGTCAATAAGGGCTAAAGAAAGCACATTGTTATAATGTATTTTAAATTAGTATTCCATGTATAAAAGGCAAATTTACCACAATCAAAACTCAGCTTTTTTTTTTTCTTTTAAACCTTTACTCATGCATGACTAGAATCTAAAGAACTTGAACAATAAAATGTTTGAGAGATAATCAGGAATGCTGCAAGGCAACTGGAAAAGTTCCTTTATTACTCATGAGAAGCAACAATATTAGCAAAGTCTTATTTCTCATGTAGCAAATGTTATTACTAGTAGCAACAAGTATCTGAAGCCTCCCTATTAGTCTCTATTAAGCTCTGACCTCCCTGCTTAGGAGAGACACCATAAAATTATTTACCCAAACATTTCACAATACTTCTAATAGTAGTAATAGTAATACTAATATCTCAGCCACTGCTGTAAGCATATCATCAATAGTGGAAACACATTCAGTATGTAACCTTACAAACACACTATCTTTGAAGAAGAGGGAATCTACAATATATCAAAGTCAAAGCCCAAGAGGTAAGGGTAAAAATAAATTAACAGTGTATAACTGGTCATTATACTCCAGACAAGCCTGCAGTGGAACAGTGAAGGCTTAGCAGGAACTCACGGCTGGAAGATGCTAAGGTTTTTCTCACCTTTATGTACAGCACCTACCTAGGTGTGTGCGGATTCTTAACCAAAATCTACATTTGCTTGAAAGAAGAACAGCTTCCTAAAATTCCAAGGACTCTTACTGAGAAAAATCCTTGTATAAAGACTTGTCCAAAACTCCCAGGATCAGCTCTGTTCCCATCATTTCAAGAACACACAGCAGCACACATCCTTTGCCAGATCAGCAACCCTGATTCACCATCTATTCCTTGAGACACAAGGAAAACTCAAAATCAAACCCCAAGGAACTCTTGAAAGCTTTTTTAAAGCAACTGGATTTACATTAGGCCGCCCAAAGCAAAAACCAGTCTGCATTTCCTCCTCTAACTTTCCCCCAATATTGAAGTATCCTTTTGAGTCAAGGGTCTCCTGTATCTGAGGTGGCATCGCTTGTAAATTGAGCTTCTCAAATGGTCTGTAAATGTGGCTAGCTGTCAAAAGATAGCTAGGTGCTCCTATAAGATGTAAATGCTTACAAGTAATAGCAGTCACATCTTGAACTCAAACCTCACAGAATGTGAAGTCCTGCCATCGTTTAGTAAGTTTTTGTCTTTAATAATCAAATATTCTTCTTTAAGTATGAACCCCTAATTAAAACCCCTTGACCCTTTAAGAGTCCACTGCAGGCCATGATCCATAGCATGGGAACACTGCTCAACAACAACCACTTACAGACCTCCCTTTTACAACCCCAAATCCTAACTCCCAACAAGTCTTATCAAGCAATCAAAGTCTCTCACTAGCAACTTGTTTAATTACCATCCCTAGAGAGGAGACTTGAAAAACTGATTTATGTGTCACGGTAGCCAATTTGTTATCCGAGATTGCTCCCGTATCAGTGGAGGATCATCCCAGTTTAATAACCATCCATTATCAACACAACATGATTGCAAACTGGAATTTCAATTAGAAAAAGAAACAAACCCCAAATAAAAGTAAAGAGATAAGCAAGCAGGCAGATCAACACTGATATAAAAATGCTGGATATAAAGAGATTCTTTGTCAACATCAACTGGAACAATTTGTAATATGGCCACGAGCAAGTTTCCTTTTTACATCAGCTTTAAAAGCTCAAGGTATTACAACTATCTGCTCGTATAATCCAGGTATTTATACAGTCCAAATATCCCAAAACCTGCAAGTGACTGCTTGCACGTTTGTTTCAGACACCTGTGCAGAGCTTTCGCAAACCAGAGTTGGCTGCTATTGAAAAGCTTTTAGTGCAGAGAGTGGATCTCCAGGACAGAACTACAATGACCAAAAAATACATGCATCTAAATCAGGAACTGCTAGAAATGGTTCTCATATTACTCTATCAAATACAAGGAGCATCAAGGAGCAACACCACACACCCAGGCTAACATCTTCACTAATCTCAACCTTTAGTTCAGAGAAAGTGGTTGGGTAGCTCCTGGTGCATCCCAAGGCCAAGACTTCCTTCTCCCTCACAAGTAAAGCAAGCAACTTGCATTCAGAATGCTAACAGGCACCACAGCAGCACCAGAAACACCAGGAAGGACATGAAAAAGTTAAGATTCTCTCATCATTTATGTTTGCAACCAAGAACTTAACCATCAGTGCAAAACACTGAGTGTAATAGGCAAGATTTTTAAATGCTGTCATATCCCTCTGGATTGACAGTAGCGTAGGAAGAATAAGGATTATTTGGCAACTGATGTAAATGACAACATGAAAACACACGACCATTAAAAAGAACAAAGCTGAAATATTTCATTTCATAGCTGAAGTATTTCATATTCACTCATCCCTCCTAACTTCACCTGTCTCCCAAAAACAGCCGAGCTTTGAGCCTATCAGAATAAGCAGAAAATGACAGAAAAAACCAACCCTCTTTATTAAAAGTGATCTCAATAAAATCAAGTTGTTATGAGGACATCAATCCTAATCGAATAGGTTAAAGATTTGGAGGTACAGGTGAAAAGTTTTAAGAGACAAAACACAACAACAGAACGGCAGGATACAGCTAAAGACAGAAGGAACTTACGCCATGATCTTAGAGCTGTTGTGGGCTAATAAAGCAGAAAATACAACCAAGGGAATAAAGTCTTATTATAACAGTAGCCTTAAATTAAAATTTAAATGCATCTCAGATTCTTCCCTCGATAAAAACACGCTATTCTTTCCAGGAATCAGAGCCACAGCACTGGTCTAACGTTTCTAATCGTTAAAAAGGGAGAAAGGAGTTTAACACACTGAAAAGCATCTTGGACACTACCAAAGAGAGGCAAACTCTGTATTCCTTTGAAAAAAACAGTAATACAAAAAGCCAAGCTCTTCTGTCATACATATAAGCATAGATTTAAAATAACATTATCAAGTTATAAGAAACAGTCTGAGTTTCTTCCAGGGTAAGACACTTGGTCTTGACCAGCAGGTAGCATTATTCTGCTTAATTTATCAGTAAGAATATTAAATACAAAAAGATTATTATTGCTTTAAGATAAGGCATTTTTAACATTTTCGTCTCAAGATGAGATGTATTCATAATTAACCTTCCCAAGTTTATCAATTCCTGTCTAAAAGCCTGATTCCTACGTCAAGTTTTGTTGACTAAATTCCCAGATGCAAACTACATCACTAAGGAGTTTTTGGTTTAGGTCACTAAAGTAATGTACTCTGTTTATTTTACCCCGAGATTCCAACTATTGAGGCGTGCTTCAAGGTCGCTGTCATCCAAAGAACTGGGTTTTTTATGACGATGGTCCTGGAACATAAGAAAAGTCAAACAACATATCAGAAGAGCTGGCAGATACATAGGCAAGAAAATAAGCTACTCATTGACTTGGCTATGCCTACACTGTGCTTCCTAACACCTCTGGCAGCATTAATCTAAATAGCTCCATTACCAGTAGGATACTGTACTAAGAAAGGAATTCAAAGGATAAATTAGCTGTCTCCTCACTTTAATGTTGTTCTTTATTTTACTTATTTCCAAAGCAACAGCCTCCTTTACAAAGGGTGAGTTTACTAAACAAAAATCAAACTACCCTGTTCTTCAGGCAACATGCTAGAAATGATCCATCTCCACAGGACCTTCTTTGTGGCTAAGCCAGAAATCACCCCAGCAGCCTCCAAATAAATGGAAATAATAGTAATTAAAGGAAACCACAGCAAGGCAGGGATAGTTATAGTGGGTACATGCAACTAGAAAATCGGAACTCTGAAGCCTGGGTTACTTTGTCACATTAAGTTTTGTTAGCAAGAGGTTTGCATATTGGCGTGCAAGCAAATCTCTCTTAAATCTGCTCATTCATTATAAACATAGAGTGAATGGAGCTTTGACTTCAGTTAATCAACACTTGGTTGAGGCAGTTCTTAATGTTTCTTAAAAGACTCCCTGTTCCTCTACCTGGGCCTGAACTATGCCAGAACATCTGTGCATCACTGACAACAGAACAAGATACTATTTGTTCCAGCCAGCCAAACGTTCATCAAACTGTTTGGCAACGCAAGAGAGAATTGTTTCATTTAAAGGCCCTTTTAAAGCTGTAATCACAGTAGAATCCAATATATGGAGCTGAAGAACAATGATGTGCACTGACTTGTCTAACACTGCCCTGGAAGCCTGTGGCAGAGCCAAGAACAAAAAGCATAAACAAACCAACAAAAACCAGAAGCTTTAAAGCCCCAGATCCAGGTTTCAACTGAATGAAACCATTTTCTTTACAGAAACTGTTCCATAAAAGCTATTTCTTTAAGTCAAGTAAAATAAACAGGAAACCAATGAGGAGAAATTTAGTAAATCCAGCATCTGGGTTTTATTTCTTATCATGTCATTTCTTTCTTAAATCACACTCATATATATACAATTAGCACACACACAAGTACACTCATACCAACCAGAGCATAGAGCAGACACTCATTTTTTGCCCACAGACCACTTGTAGCCCGCCATTGTAAAGCATCCTTTGCTAGTCCTCTATTCCAAACATGTATCAGAACACAAATTTCCTCACAAAGACCTCAGAAGCAAGCTGCCAGTTTATCCCACTCACAGGTCACATCGTCATAAGCCCAGTAAAGAAGGGTAAGAACACTCTGTATGAGCTCCTTGGGTGTCAAGAGCCCACTTCCAGCTGCATGCTCTCTAAACTGTTCCTCTGATACAATTAAAACAACCGTAGGCAAGCCCACAATATACATACAGCAAATTCAGTGTTTCATGGAGGAATGAAAGCTATTATAGAAGCACTAGCTATGGCAAAGGAACCGTGTCAGATTGACCTCTCCAGTAATAAAGACTGGACACTGCAAGGCTACAGAGTACATTCACGATGCTTGTTGATAACATGTAGCTGTCAGGAGTAATTTTCAGTTTAAATGCTTGCAATTATACATAAAATATCATTAAATATTTTTGACTAAAAGGGTTTTACTTGCAGCCTGTTTAGTGTCCTTCTATCAGCCACAATGCTGCCTGTGGAAAGCCTGATAAAACAAGCTGTCCAAAATTCACTCTTTCAGAGGTCAACCATCACTGAAGAGAGCCAAAGACATCTATGCAGCTTTCTTTAATCTACTATTGCGAAATACAAAATGATGTCAATACAATAAGCCTGCCAAGCCTAGGGAAAACAATGCAGCAGACGTTAATCACACTACACTAAACAGAGGTCAACTGTTAGGATTAATGGAGAGCATCCTGCAAGTTCTTTTCCCCTGCACTTGCAGAGGGCACATTTTGATGAGCGTTAGTCCTTTCCTATCACTCCTTCCCTATCACTCCTTCCCAGATGTCTGCACTTGTACACAGGGATCATGCTTCATGCAATTAGAAATAACAGCTTTATGGGGATATACAGAAACAATACATTGAAACTAGAGCAAGTTTTAGAACAAAAAGGAGAAGCATCTTACAGACTGTGGTGTGGCTGGGTTGTCTTCAGCTGTCCGGTGAGGAGGACTCATAGAATGTGATCTTAAGATTGGCTTCTCGCTGTACTTGAATCTTTCGCTATTATTAACAAAGAAAGGAAGCAGAGAGAGAATTCATTTTCAGCAACTTGTGGCACACAAATGAAGTTAATCTTAAAATAAAATCTTTCAAAATATGCAAAATAATTGTCAAGATGCAAAGATCAAAAATAGTAGAACAAAAAAAAAAGTAAAAATTTCTTATTAAAGGCAAACAAAAGCCTTCAGCATTCCATTAAAAACACAACACCAAAACCTCCCACTCCAACTAACACACCAGAAATATCATGTACATCACAGTATATTAAAAGGTGTTCTCTGCATTTCTCTTACTGAAGGACCCAGCAGCTGCCAACAGATTTTTAGACTAAATCCAAGCTGAGAAGGCTGAGCTAGAAGAATGTTTTTAAAACAAAATCACTGAGCATCTGAGACAGTGCAGGATAAAGTCCAGCATCTCGGACTAAAAAAAAGGGATCAAGGTGATGGTTGGCTGCACCAAAGGGCAGAAGACTTTTAAGACCAAAAATACATGAGGTTAGATCAAGGTATGTTTCGTAAGATATACACACCTGAAGACAAGGGCAAGCACTACACAGAGCTCAACAGGAAGGTGATGACTTGTAAGTGGAGAGCAACATGGCAAAGAAAAGTCTTCAAGACTGTATTTGTTGCATTTCTATTTTATCAACTCAAGTGGTTTGGTTGCACTGAAGTGGACAGGGATTTTCTGGAAAAGCTTTAGTCAAAGTCCTGTTGTTTAGTCATAAGCAACAGGAAATTAAGAACAGCAGACAGGTGCTGATCACCTTCACTGATGTACCTGGGCAACAGATACTTCTCAACCATAGAACAATGAAAGAAAAGAACTGCCTAGGACAAAAATAAAATGAAAGTTATACAAGTTTATTGGATAGGCTGATAGAGCAAAAGATCCAAAACAGTAGTGAAACACTCTTCAGCATATACTCCACTGTCAAATCCACACGTCTTAATGTAATTAAAACCTCCTGTTAAGTCACAGGAAGGTGAAATGAACTAACTGTATTATATTAAAATCAAATCAGACCACTAAAATACCTTTCTTTCCATCTGGCAGCAAATTATACAGTAAGTGATGCCAAAAAAAAAAACACAGACAAATTAAGTGTTTGTGAACAGAAAGACAACTGTTGCATGTACAATATAAACTAGTCACTTCTAGGAAGACAAACCCAGATGAACTTCTCATGAAGCACAGCCCCAGCTTTCAACAAAACAGCAGGGAACAGTGAGACAGAACAACTGGGAGAATACCTTCCCTTCCAGCACCACTAAATACCAACAACGGGTAGGGATGCAAAGTAACTATTGCAAAGCCATAAATAGTTTAGATAAGCACAGTATTAGAGGCAAAAAAATCCCAAAGAAATATAATAATACAATGGCTGGAGCACCTCCCGTATGAAGACAGACTGAGAGAGTTGGGGCTCTTTAGCCTGGAGAAGAGAAGGCTGCGTGGAGACCTCATAGCAGCCTTCCAGTATCTGAAGGGGGCCTATAGGGATGCTGGTGAGGGACTCTTCATTAGGGAATGTAGTGATAGGACAAGGGGTAACGGGTTAAAACTTAAACAGGGGAGGATTAGATTGGATTTAAGGAAGAAATTCTTTACTGTTAGGGTGGTGAGGCCCTGGAATGAGTTGCTCAGGGAGGTTGTGAATGCTCCATCCCTGGCAGTGTTCAAGGTCAGGTTGGATGAAGCCTCGTGTGATAAGGTTAATGTGAGGTGTCCCTGCCCATGGCAGGGGGTTTGGAACTACATGATCTTAAGGTCCTTTCCAACCCTAACTGTTCTATGATTCTGATTCTATGGTTCTTTTGTACTAAGATGCAGAGTACATATTTACAGACAGTTCTTCTGGTGAAGAACTCAATAATTTTAGTATTATGAATTTTCATTTTCTCTTCACACTAACATTATGGTTAAGAACAAATACGTGCATTCACACTCATATCTGCAGTAAAGCCACATCCTGATCTGGTTTGGAGTCAGTGAATTTTTAAGCAAACCCACTTCAACCCAAGCCTACTGTGCATCAAATTTAGCCAGCAGACACTTTCATGTAGCTTGAATTAATAGTATTTGCATACAATGGCATATACGGTCATAGCTCATTACAGGTTATTATTTTCCATTACAGATTATAATTCTCCATACAAAGGATTATGCATAACAACGAGGGTGTGTAGGCCACCTGCTTGTATTAAAACACCCTTTCACTTCAGGGTTACAGAAGGAAAAAAAAATACCTCGTGCTTTTCAGATCTCTGCCTGCAAGAGCAGAGTATGTTTGAAAGTCACAAAATATCAATATATGCCTCTATTGTCTACCATACTGTGATTTCCTCTTTAGCCATTATTACAGAGCCAGTGAACCGTATTTTCAGCATTTTTTATTGCTAACAGTTACATGGTAAGTATCTGCAACTCAAGTTATGGTCTGCTTTGACTGATTATGTCAAACCTATTATGTTCATGTTAACACTTCCTGTGAAAAAGAAAGAGGGGACCAATCAGATCAACATTTTTCTGTTTTGTTTCAGTGTAAGAACACTTTGCACCCAAATAATTGTTTTCAAGTCCTCCTGACCTTTGTGATGCCCATATGGCTGATAATCCTCCAAACATTTTTAAAAGGTAGTAGCAACATTAACATTAGTTATCTTACGGGACTAATTTTACATACTGGGAAACTCTGGTAGTCACTATGTTATTCTTGCAGGAGTGAGTACCTGAAGCTTCAGAGACTTTTAATTATGTTTTTTTTTCTTTGTTTTATAATGCCTTATGTCCTCCCGTCTGTTTCTCTGTAAAAACAGGTTTACAACTTAATACTTGAATGCCTCACCAATACTAATTCCTCCACTAACCAACTTGCTGTTTCTCAATAACCTAAGATTTTGTAGAAATTAACACACTTTAAATCATTAATAGTAATCAGTGTAGGTTTATAATACTTATTTTTACATGCAAATTAACCACTTGGTTTGTTACTTGTTCTTGGGCTATTAATCAGCTGTGGTTTTTTTTTCTGTGAAACAAGTACTGATGCTGAACTAATCGTGGTTTTCTTGACTTCAGTTTTAACCAAAGAAATTAGTAAATTTCTTCTGTTGTTTGTACTGCCCATCCAGGAGAATTCAATTAGGCTCAGGTAGTACATCTGGGTTCTGAAGCCCAAACTCCAATATAAGAATTGCTGCCAAATGACCATAATAATCAAAGCCACTTAAAACAGCAATCTGCAAGCCAGCATGGTGGCTCTGAAGATTATTACTCCAGTCTGTTAGACAATCTGTTCATGAGGACTTTGGTTTAAGCCCTGGCATCACTCATTTGTCTGTGCTTTGCTCTTGATTGTGAGCCATGAGTTGCTGAATGCTACTTCAGAGGAAAATGGGAAAGAGATGAAAAGGAAGTCTTATAAATGTTTTAATTGAACTAAAGAAGACAAAAAAAAAAATAAAAGGAAAATCTGTGACTTTTCCTGGATATACTCAGGGGAGTAGGAGGAGGGGTGGAGGAACTAACTTCTCTGAAAAATATTGCTGCATTGCTGTGCTTAATTTTTTTTTTTCTAAGTGGATAATAAAGCTTGTTTAACTTATACTTTCCAAGTGGATAGTAAAGCTTGTTTAATTTACACTTGCTAATTAGTCATAGGAAATTCTTTTCCCAAAAAATGTTTAATCAAAAATTGTAGACACAAAAAAATCCAAAAAATGGAAACTAAACATTTTTTTATTCGTATCTCTAGGTCACTATACCCCATTCATATTGCTACAAAATAAGTTTAATTTCTCAATCAAAAGTGATGCCTCAGGTACACCGATTTTGCAGTACTCCATAGAACAGAAGTTGTTTGGCAAGGTGAAAGGATTTGTTCAGGAAATTATTTAGTCTGTATGTGGGAAGTGTGTATTTACCAATCTGTCTACAGCATACACACTGTACACATACACATATATACATACATTTGTATATATGCAAATATATGTACATATATGTATAAATATGTACATACATATACACAAGTATAGAAATATTCAGTCTTAGCACAAGACTAGCTGTGTAGACCATGTGGCCATGAAAGCTGAGATTTGGCACAACTTCTGAACACTTGGGCTTAGATTTTGGACAGCACATCAAAGTTTCTCTGACTCTTTTATCTTCCAGCATTGAGGACTTCACCAGAAGAACTAGAAGAAATGTCATCCTTGTGCCTGTCTGCTGTTATCTATTTCCTTTGGTTATTAAACACCCTGCAGGAAATAAAGCACAGAAAAATGTTCAGTGCAGCTTACAGAAAACAGGAATTGACAAAGTAAGCCAAGTCAAGCCCTGTCAAGAGTAAATTAATACAGTATAATCTCTTTTCAGTTAAGGAAGATTGGTTTTGTTCTCCTAGCTACGCATTTGAATTGATATCTCTACTACATTTTAGCCACTTTCATGTTTACAACATTAAGAGTTAAGTTTATTCTTCAGAAATAGCTTTCTTACGAGATAAGCAGAGAGTCAGAAATTAACTATTCAAGAATTTCAAGAATTATCACACGTAATACTTGAAGTCTGTTGAAGTCTAACTGCAGGGTGTTCATAGTAGGCAAAATCAGGGTAAGCCTAGAAAGGATCCTAGGCCATTTTCTCTGTGTCTGATAGTTTGGATGGATGGAGGCTTTTTGGGCTTCCAGGACTCACTTATATACTTGTTAAATGTATTGGTGTTTTACATCATTAAATACAGAGTACCCAAAGGGCTTCCATTTAATCTTCACCTCTTTAGCATTGACCCTCACAGCTTCTGGAAGACAAGCAATGTGAAGAAGAGATGAATTTGACTTCAACTAATGTGCTTTACCTGCACATCAATGAAAATGCAGCAGCTGGGCCCTCAAAAACTGAATAGCATACTCCTGGACAAAATGGGGCTATAACATCTCATCATATAGGCCTTCTCTCTCAGATAAACACAAACTGTTAGCTTCATCTCTCAGTTTATCCATCCTGTCACTACAGTATCACAAAACTAACTTTTAATTGCTGACATCTTACCTTTTTCCTTTTTTATGAATACTTTGTGACTTGACAGCTATTATATTACATACTCAAAAGCATTCTCTGGCACTATTAAATTTTATAATATTTGTAATAATTTATCAAGAGACTTTTTAAAATATATGCTAATTAAATCAATTATCTATACAGATTTGCTCAAAAATTATTAAATTAGCCTTGTTTCAATAGCAGACAGTTTCTAAGATTGTGGTCTTTTTCATCATTTCAACCTTTTAAAATATTGGCAAACCATCACCAGGCTTTCATCCTTTGTTTCCCATATTCTCTGACAGCATTTAGAAGTTGACAGACTGCCTGCAGTTTCTAAGCTGTAGCATTGTTTCTCTTGGGTTATGGCTAAAATGAAGATATTGGAGTACTTCCTTATTGTCAGGCCTTGGTGTATACACCAGGTATAGCTTATTTCCATCTACAGAACTAGACCTGATAATATTCCTTTACTTTTCTTCCCCATGTGAAGAGCACATACCAAATAAAGATTGTAAAGCTCTCAGTCCAGATATCAGTTTCAACCTGTGAGCATGAACAATTTGGTTGTAGTTTTAATAACATGGCAAATCAAAGCTATTCTCCTTGTTGGTCAGTTGCAAGCTAGTACTTCTCCATTTTAATATCTTTTTCTTAGCAGACATCTACTGCAAACAAGTTTGTGAAGAGCTGAAAGACTTAAAAGCCTCCTAAGCCAGTGCTGGGCATGCCTTTAAATAGTAACAATAAAAATAAAAGGTATTGTAGATATTTAATAACCAGATACTGTTAAGAAAACAGAAGAAAATGGAATATTAAAGAGGCTAAATATATGGAGAAACAAAACCAAAACCCAACCCAGACATAAACCATATCTCCAGTCATTGCAAAAGGTATATTTCATGTGCTTCAAAATACAACTAATTTGGAATTCGGACTAAACTGAAAGTTGAAAAAGTCCAAGTTCAAGAACAGCTCTGAAAAAACTCAAGATGCTAGGAAGCAGATGTAAGTTAAAATAAAACCAGTTAGAGCTAAGACAGTTCCATGTTTGTGGCACTGCAGAAAACAGGCAGTTGTTTCATTTGCCCTACAGCAACTTCCTCATAATGACATTGGATAGCTGCCAGTCTCTAATTATCCTTACACCAATAACTTTAATTTGCTACTTCCTTCAACTTGATGCCTTGTTTTTAGCTCAAAGGCTACTTCAAGTGGGCTATCTTATCACCATGACATAAATCTGGTAATATAGTGTATGCTAACATTGCAATGGCCTGAAGGGCTCCTGGGCCATTAGAAAGAACCTTGTGTTTGTAAGGTATAATAATCCATTTTATTACATCTTTCCATGCTTCATTATATGGAAAAAGGTGTTCCTGCATAGTTTGTATTTTATGTTTCTTTTACATTCTTAAGCAGAGGAAATAAGATCGCTAAAGTAAACTAAACACGAAGAGAAAATAACCTGCGGGTGTGTAGATTTGTGTGTGTATGCACCAATAGATAGAGAAGGTATGCAGTAGTTTAACAATACATGTATACAGTCATCATATATTACATTTCAGATGTATATGTTTTTTTTCAGATGTTAAAGCCAAATGTCTCTGTTGGTCATCTGTTCAGGTAATAACATATAACTTCATTATAAGTACATATAGTAAGGAATATTCTCAGCCTTGAAGTGCTTATAAGTTAAACAGTCATAGAAAAAGAAACATAGAGTTTTCTAAAAACATATGTAATCCACAACATTCAAGTGTGAATTCAAAGTTACACAAATACTGTTCAAAGTGCAAGGCTGAGGAAAGCTTTCCTCGCAAAACCAAACTTATGGTTGTGAAAAACCATTAAAATCACACAAACAGTTTTAGAATTAAGCTTACATGGTTTAGCCTAACTAAACTATGTACTGGTTTCACTAACTGCAGTGGTATTAGTAATATTGCTTTATGGTGATCTTTTTTAAGCTGTACAACCTCTGAGGTAGGATGTAGTAACCTGATTTCAATGATAAGACTAATCTCCCCAGAATTCCAGGACCTGGATTTAAGCTTGCTGATAAATTAGTAATTGTAGTGAGGGTTTTTTTCTACATTTACATAAAATATGAAGCACATACATACAGGACTAGCTTTTTTGAGTTGACATTTTCAATGTCTTTTGTGTTGCCATAAGAGAATTGATATTAACTATGTGTGAAGACATTTTTTATCTCAGAGAATTTTTTTTTTAACATTTTGTTTAGTAAATGTATTGCTTTGAGAGGTATAGATGCAACAGGGTAAGATTACATAGCAGCTAATACTTAGCTGACTGATACAAGTAGGTACAAGGAAAGGCTGAAGAATTTAGTCCTGTTTTGTCCTTTCTTGAAGACATTATGTAACAAATATTTTAGAACTCTTTTTAGCATGTTTTTGAAAAAGATTTCTTCCTAAAAATATAAAAGCATCACACTTGAAAATACTTTTGTGTGAGAGTATCTTCTATGGTAAATGGACTGCTGGCTTTTAGCACACAAAACCCTAAAATAATACTGTTTGCTAGAAAAGTCAATAATTCAATATAAACTGGACAGAATTTTTGAGCCATAAACTCTTTAGCTGGATTACTGGATGCATTGTACATATATTGTTCGATCGTTAAATTCAGAACAGCTATTTATCACAAAGCTAATATAATAAAATAATAAAAAAATAAAAAGAAACAATAGCATCATTATGTGCCTTCTAAATTATTTTCCTTAAATATTCTTTCATAAGGAGCTATTTCTCCTTGGTAGTAATAATTAAATAGTCCCAGAAAGCAATCCCTCCTTGCTAATATGTCCATCATATTTGAAAAATCATGGCAGTCAAGTGAAGTTCCTGATGACTGGAAAAAGGGAAATATAACCCCCATTTTCAAGAAGGGGAAAATGGATGACCCGGGGAAT